>JAFVLL020032571.1:0-27763 GCA_021397915.2 Tor tambroides | reverse complement strand
ACTTAATATCCTAATGATTTTTGGCATAAAAGAAAAATCAGTAATTTTGACCCATACAATGTATTTTTGGCTATTGCTACAAATATACCTGTGCTGCTGAAGACTGCTTCTGTGCTCCAGGGTCACATTTGTTATAAAGCTTTGCTACTTTTGATATGAAACAGTCTCAGCTTTCAAATTCTGTCAGTTTTATTACAAAGTTCAATCAATGAATGTGTATTTGTGGCTCTTTAATGTGGTCACAGATGAATGAACATCACAAAAGAATGTTGTAAGAAACAGAACAACTTTTTGTTAAACATGCACTATATCATGCATTCATTATACTGAAGTGATGTCTTCATTACTGAATGTATTCTTCAATAAATATTTGATTCAATTAAACATTATAACAAAAGTTATAACAGCCACCATTTAAATGTGGAATCATAATTATACTATTAAAAAGTTGATATAAAAACTAAATAGACTTGATTACTTAATTATTAAATTAACTGAAAGATGAATATTAAAGTTCAATGTAAGTTTTCACTAAACATTTAGCCATGTTTTGATGCACAGTATTTTCTTTGAAATGTATACATGTACACACACACACACACACTCACACACTATTAGCTGACTTACAAAACAGACCACATTTATTTATTTATTTTTTACTTTCAAGAGTCTGTCAGTAAAAGCAGCTTTGAAAAGGCCCCTACACCTTCCTCTAAGTCAAACACACTATCAGAAATTCCTATTTTTTGTAAACTTTTAAGTTTAGGGTGCTTAGGAACATGGGACAAACTTAACCTACAGAAGTAATGTCTGTAACTCATAACCAGAGCATTAAAGCAATCCCAGCACATACTGGGCAATTAAAGCTTTTCATTCTACAGAAGTCATTAATGATGAATCAAGAATGGACACCAACCTGTTTGTTGCTCAGCATCCTTTATTTCGCTTACTTCTGGATCCCTCGTGTCTTCACTCTCCTCTTTAATTAACTCCATCTGTTTCATGAAGAATGTGATCTTACACCAGGAGTTATTCCTGCTTGCTTGAATCTTTAATCACTTTAAAAAAATACTTATTTCTTCACTCTCTTCTTTAATAAACTCCATGTGTATAATATCATGTTAAGTAGATCTCAGCTGTTTCACTTGGAGTTGTTTCTGCTGGTTTGCTCACTGTGTCATGTTTAAGATGAATAATTACCTGAAATAAATAAATGCAGAATAAATCTTTCTGTTACTCATTTCACATAATCCCATTACGGCAGTGCTTTCATTCTACTTTAATTTCACCACTGTTGCTTTTCACGTTTTAAAGCGCATTATTAGTGTAATTACATTAGTAGTAGTACATCTGTAAAAACTTTAAATCCATCTGACCGCTCTAAGACCTTAAATACTGATGGGTTCAAAACAACAACAAACCTCGCAGCAAAACACTAGCCTGGCGCAGCATTATGACGCCACAATACACATCAAAATAAAAGTCTTGTTCATACGTTACGGCATAATACTACTACTAGGCTACTACTACTACTACTATTAACAACAACAACAACAACAACAATAATGATGCAATTAACAAATTATTAATTCAAATACCACAAAACGTAATTTTTAATTATACTTACGTAAACAGTGTAAATATCTATTCTGAGTGGAGTCTCACTTGGTAGTATTTTCACATCGTTGGACGATATGTGTATTTTAATGTTCATTTCACCAGATAAAATCACCCCGTGACCTATATTTAATTATCAATATAATATGGAAACGGTGTACGAACAAGACTTTTATTTTGACGTGTGTAGACGTCATAATTCTGCGCCAGTGTGTTCTGGGATTCGGCGGAGAGGTTTGTGGAATTGAACCCATCAGTATTTTAGGCGTTTAAATTGATTCAGAGCATTTTTCTTTTTTTTTTATAAAATATTGGAAATTAAGGTAGAGTGTTAAGTGTAATATTTTATGTGAATGGAGCTACATTAATGACTGTATAAACGATGTGTAAGGCACATCTAAACGAGTTGCAGAAAGACCTTCTTTTTTTAATTTCTTATTTTATTTATTATTTAATTCTCAGTTCATTATTCTCATCATCCTAAACATGGCAAAGTGTGCAAACAAGTAAAAAAAAACGTCTGGTGGAACAACTGAGATCTGTGTGACACATAATGTTATAAACATGGAGTTTATTAAAGAAGAGAATGAAGAAATATTAATCCCAGATCCATGCAGAGTGAAAGATGAAGATACTGAGGAGAAAATAGGTTGGTTTCTATTCTCATTACACAGTTTTCCTCTGAAGAAATTAATACTATTCTTTAAAATGTTTACAGTCGTATAAACTGAGATTAGATGAGTCAAATGAGTGGCCTAATTAAAGTTACTTGATGAGTTCAGTTTTGTGATTATGTATATCTAAGAGATCATCCCTGTTTTAAACATACCTCAGTAGCATTTCTCCCCATGATATTGACAGTAATCAAGCATTTTTCTGGTCTTCATTTAAACTTATTAAATGATTAAAACTGTAAAGCTATTTGCTGAATTCATTTTATTACTGAAGCTGCATGGATTTAAACTTTCTATAGCAAATGTGAATAGCAAACATTCACTGGGTGAAGATATTCCATAAATCGCATCTCAGTTCAGTGCATTATTTTTGCAAACTGCTCCTGTTCTTATTTTGGCGATGCATTACAATTTAACTAAACCAGTCGACTAAAATCTTATGATATTTAGTATGGGTCATTCCACGAAATCGGTGCCTTTTCCACTTAATAAAATAAGTTCAATCAACATTTTTTAAATATCCATGAAATGAGGACACCTTAAAATGACAAGAAATTGTTTTGTACCATCTCAGGCTATGTGATTTATTATTTTATGACTATTTTTCTACCACATTTTGGTATTTTTGTCAACCCTGTTACCGACACAAGCGTTACTAGTTACTATAGTTTAATTAGAACTGTGTGATAGTTTTCACATATATGAGCAGCATTTTAATCCCTCTTCTCACTGGGATTGTTTCAAATTTTGGATTTTTAAAAATATTTTTATATTTGTCATTCAGATGACCAAAAACATCCTAATTTTGGAGGGCGACCACATGTCAATTAAGAAAAATATATATTTTTGCAAGAGAGAGATTAAAAAAGGGGCTTTGTCCAAAATAAAATATAGTTAAAGTTATAATGGAAAAACCTGGAAGGCTGTCTCAAATATATTTTTTAAAAATTTCTATGAAATTAATGACAGTAACAGGATTGACGTCCTATAGTCACAGGACTGACCAGAGTAACAGGGATGACAGGACACACATTCATCAGCACACTGACTGCACATATCTGCACATAATACTGTACAGTTTTACAGTTTTAAATTGCATTATATTGTTTTGCACTTACTTAGCATAGTTGTATGACAATAGTAAACAGTCAGTTTTTCAGTTAAAGTCAGTTCATTGTAGATTTAGCACATTACATTTCTAAGATATCTAATGTTTTAAAGGTATTATAATTAGATAATGTGCCCATCTGTTTGTCTGTGTCCCCTCGCAGAACTTCAAATATACTGATCTGGTTCGATTATTAGGCAAGGAAGATGATCAGATCTTGGTCTTTCTGTGATCATCTGAAACCAGACCAAGATCTTGACTTTCTTGAACTGCAAGACTGGGGTGAAGGTCTGCACTCTGCAGTCACCTTGCTGCTCTTGTTTGTAACTGAATTTACATGGATGCATTATTGACAATGAGTTATGGGGAAAAATGAGTTTTATTGAGACTGATCATCCTATCCTGGTCATTAACAACAGTAATAGTAACAATACCAATAATACTAACTAAAGTGTAACTCATGCTCATATGCCACTGGATGATATAAGCATTAGCTTAGAATTACACCCAGGGTGACCTTTTAACATGTTTGCATTTTACACAGACAATCTTTAAAAACAGGGTGACACCTAATCTATGTCGTCCCTGTTACCCAAATGTCAAAACCTGTTACCCTGAAAAGTAACAGGGATGACAATTTCAAACTAATTTGCTAATTTCTAGTTAATAGTCAAGTTCACAAAAGCACATGTTGTACACTTTTAAAAGATGTTACTTGTAGATATTGATTATATTAAATGTAATAAATAATTGTTTAAATGTACATGTTAAAAATGGTAACAGGATTGACACTGCATGATGTCCCCCTCAGTCAAGCCTCATAAATCATCAGAAATAGAGCGTTATAGAAGTGAGAGAGAAACATGCTTGTGTTTTAAGTGTTGAAATCCTGGTGGTGAGATGATGTAACCTCATAGAAGTGATGTCATGTACATTATGAATGTATGTACATGAATGTACATTATTTTATAAGGGTTTTTGATGAGGGTAACAGGGCTGACATGAAATCAGGGGACACCAATAAAAAGATTTAAATTTTATAGAAAAAAAATGCATACTTGTGCCAAAAACATTGCTTTACAATGAGACTATATTTAAAACAATATGCAAATGTGATTTTTATATAATTTTGCTTTCATTTGCAAATTAAAAGTCTTGCTGAAATAGAAAAATCATAGTGAGGGACAGGCAAAAAACTTTACCCTTATCAGCATAAATGCTATTTAAATTATTTAAAATAATATTTAATTGACTTTTTTGATGTAATATTGATGAAAGAATACATAGTATCGTTATGTTTTTATTGTTATAAAATGTTGTTATATTAAATCTATGTTTGATTATTTCTTAGGGATGCAAACGGCATTGATTTAGTGGAATGACCCGTATACTAAAACTAAAACAATTAAGATTACTAAAATATGATTAAAACTAGGTGGCATTTTAGTCAAAAGACCATAACTAATATAAATCAAAACCTAGCTTCATAAGTAAAACTTATTGCATAAACACATATACAATCATGAAGAAATAAGCAAATGACGAGCAATAAGACAAATAAACATAACAGAATAAAGACGCATGAAATTGTGTTTAAGTTTTTTTCAGCTATGTCTAACATAGTATTCAAGTAATAAATACTACAGTCACTGAATAAAAAATACTCTTCACCCTGTGAATAAAATATGCTACAAAAGCTATTCAGTCGAGCAGTGAGTGATTTTCTCTTCCCTTTATCGATACGGTCCACTGTCCTCAGATGCACGCTGAGTGTGTCTCCTGTTTTAGCCAAAGCCCACTGAGTCGAGCTGCTCTCATTGTGAGAGCATGAGGCTCAGCTCGTATGAGAGAGAGAGACATGAACTGAACTGAGCGTGTCAGATGCTGCGTTCATACCATGACAAAATTACCGTAATTCTGAGATGACAACACATGACTTTCCATGCCCTTGGACGGAGTTAGCGCCTAAATGAATCTGGCGGTGTTCAGGTGGTGCAACTGTCACATGGCCCAAGTCGTAGCTCTCAGAATATTCCAAGCTTACAAGTTGTAATTACGAGTTCTTGTAAGTAATCACACTTGATATTTTAACACATGCATTCTTTACAATACTTGTTTTCTTTTTATGTAAAAAAATGATCCTCTAACAATAACATTCTCAATTCTTTTTCTATTCCTTCGACTTTTCTTTCTTTTTTGAAAAAATGAGACCCTCTAACACTAATGTTTTCTATTCCTTTTCAATTTCTATCTATTTATTTTCTTTTTATTTTTTTTTTAAATACTACGTGTACTCCATTAGGCTAACCGAGACTTGTCACAGCACTTACATATTATTGCTTTTTTGTTGGTTTTGATTGCATCTGTTGTCCTCATTTGTAAGTCACTTTGGATAAAAGCGTCTGCTAAATGACTAAATGTAAATGTAATGTAAATGAATTCTGGAGCATGTGAAGGCTTTGGAGTTGATAGTGTTGCCATAGATACACATAATTCAGCTTTGAGTAGAATGTCACATGTTGTCATCTTGGATTTACGGTAATTACGACATGGTGTGAACACAGCTTTATCTCTCTCCTAACGAGCTGATGATCTCAAACAGGTGTGTTGAATAAGGGAGACATGCAAAATGTGCAGAGCAGGGGGACCCCAGGACCGAAATTGGGAACCACCGTTTTAAATGATCATTACGTAACTACAGCGGCTATCTAGATTTGATGCCATTGACATCAGAATGGCAGAATTAGCTTTAAGTCATTTAATGGCTGTTGCTTTGTGGCATGATCCCGTTTTTTGTCCCTTAAATTATTTTTGACCATTTATTATGTTAATTTTAGACCTGATGCCGGTGAAAGAGGAAAGACAAGAAATGAATGAAGTGGAGGAGAAACATCATCCTTTCACCAGTGGAGAAAAATCCTTTAGTTGCACAGAGACAGAGAAGAATTCCTCAAAAAAACAAAAAAGAACTCCGAAAACAAGATCTAAAAGTAGTTTCACTTGCTCTCAATGTGGAAAGAATTTCTTGCGTAAAGGACACCTTCATAGCCACATGAGAATTCATACTGGCGAGAGCCCATTTACCTGCCAACAGTGCGGAAAACGTTTTAATCAAAAAGGAAACCTTAAAAGCCACATGCGAATTCACACCGGCGAGAGCCCTTTCACCTGTCAACAATGTGGAAAAAGTTTCACTCAAAAAGGAAACCTTAAAAGCCACATGAGATCTCACACTGGCGAGAGCCCATTCACCTGCAAAATTTGTGGAAAGAGCTTCTCACTGAAAGGAAACCTTAATTACCACATGAAAATCCATTCTGGAGAGAAGCCTTTCGCATGCTCTCAGTGTGGAAAACGTTTCACACAGAAACAATCTCTTAATTGCCACATAAGAATCCACTCTAGAGATAACTGTTTTATATGCCATAAGTGCGGAATGAGTTTCACAGACATGGAACACCTCAACAGACACCTAATAACTCACACTGGAGAAAAGCCTTTCAAATGCCAGCAGTGTGGAAAGAGGTTCAGATTAAATAAAAACCTTAAGAGTCACATGAGAGTTCACACCGGAGAAAAGCCTTACACGTGCAATCACTGTGGAAAGAGTTACGCTCAAAAAGGAAACCTTAATGTTCACGTTCGACTTCACACTGGAGAGCGGCCTTTCATTTGCCCTCATTGTGGAAAGGGTTTCATACATAAAGGAAATCTGAAGAGTCACATAAGACTTCACACTAGAGAGACGCCTTACACGTGTCTTCAGTGTGGAAAGAGTTTCACTTATCAGAGAGACCTGAAAATTCATTTGCATATTCATTCTGAGTTCGTACTGCAGTGTTCGGAGTGTGGCAAGACTTTTGCAGACAAGATCAACTTCTTAAATCATCTGCGCATCCACCCTGGAGAAAGGCTGTTTAACTGCGATCGCTGCAATAAAAAGTTTCTTTTTCAGTCTCACTTAGAGATACACATGAAAAGCCACACTGACGAGAGAACTTATTTGTGTTCTTTGTGCGGAAAGGATTTTAAATGGCTTGGCAATTTGAAATCACACCAGAAAATGCATGCTGGTGTGAATGCTTGTGTCAGAGCGAGCCACTTGAAACAGCAGCAACAAATCCATACTGGAGAAAAAACAGAGAACGATTCCAATATTGCAAAGCCTTTGACTACTTCAGAAACTTCAGAAACAGAAGGGGTGCATCCTGGAGAGAAGCTATATAACTGCGCTTCATGTGGGATGAATTTCAGCACAAGAATTTATTTATTGGCTCATGAGAAAAGACACTGTCCAAAATAGCCATAAAGAGCAAAGCTCATCTTCAGCTGAATGGAGTAAAATTAAGATGCACCGAAAGATGGAATTTCTACCAAAAGTCATTTGATGCAAGTTCTACGGAGGAAGAGGTCAAAATATGTTTAATAAATGTTTTCTTGATGTGCAGTACCACAGGGATGTTTTTCTATTCATTTTGGATTGTGGATTAGCATTTGTATGAAATTAATTAGGCAAGGTTAATTAAGTAGCACATCTTATACACAATAGTAATAGCGTGAGAAATAAAAATAAATAAAAAGTTGTATTTAAAATGGAATTAGGTGAAATAAAAAGAAAAGGAAAAAAAAATATATAAAAGGAAATAAACTGAAAGAATGCAGATTGCACAGTACTCATTTATTGATTAGTTCTGTCACAACAACTCTCGGAGGGTTTAGCATGGTAATATACATGATAATGTAAATGTGTTTGGTCTTGACGGAATAGATCTGCTACACTGCTGCTGCAGCAGAGCAAGTACCGAAACTTACTACTGTCAATACATCCACACGCATGCTGCTGTGAGCATGTGGGAAATACTGCTGCTGCACATATAACATATATGAAATAACCCCTGTATATATCACCCTGTAGCAGATCTATACAGGTGGAGCTGGGGAAGGTGGAGGGTTTCTGAAGCGCGTTGCAGCTGCTACAGCAAGCACTAGCTGAGTATTTGAATGCTGAGCAGCAAACTCATTGGCTGCTGATGAGAAAAGAAACCAATCAGCTGCACCGTGTGAATAATGATATGATTGTGTTAGATTGAGTTAAAGCCTATCGGCCTGCGCCATCTAGAGTTCCATGGTAGAACTTTGTATTTATTTTATATCTTCTTATATATGTTGTTTTGTTTGTATAAGTTGACATAATTAAAATAATAATAATAATAATAAATTCTTGTTGGTTTAATAGAGAATATCAGTCCATTCCTTAAGCAAAAATTCCATTAATTTGATTTGATATAATTTGAGGAAAATTTTAAACAATAACTAATAAACCTCTAAAGACAGACCTGTTGTGAGCTCTGAGTTTGTTAATTGATTGGTGAAAAACTACATTACCCATACTGCTGCAAAGCAAATTCCACCAGCTGGAGAGTTTCGACAAGCAAAGTGCACCAAATAATATCTTATGCTCCACCCACTATGAAGCGCAGCAAATGTAATCAAGTTGGTCTCCCTACACTCTCAGAATGCTTACATATATATATTGTATAAACTTATTGCAAATATATTGTTTTTAAACATACAACTAACAACTTTAAATTAAGAGTTTTATATTTCTCTGTCATTTTTAATTTGATTGTCATTTGCAATGCTTCATGGGATTGTAGTAGCTGTTTCCCTCACTAAAGCTGTTAAGTTCACAGCCTTGTACCTTTGTAAAAGACATACAAAAGTTTGGGCACCCCTGATCAACACTGAAAGATTGCCTGTTTTCCAAAAGTCATAAAGTCATATCAGGAGTGTTTCCTCCGAGGAGGCAAGGGAGGCAGTGTCTTCTCAAAAAATTGGATGAGAAAAGAATTTGTTGTACAAAAATAAAACAATACCAGTGTTACAAAATATAACATTAAAAAGCATATAAATCATTTGTTTTTGTTTTAAAAACACCGTCCAACAGCGACACCAGCAGGTAAAGTTACAGCGGGAGTCCGTGTCTCTCTCGCCTCCCCTGAGCCCATTGAGTTTAAACAGAACCCTAAAGCAGTGGTCGGCAACAGGCGGCCCGCAGGTATAATAATATCTGGCCCACGCCCGCAGCCAGATTATTTTGATAGCGGCTGGTTCTGAAAAAGATCTGTCATGACAGCAACAGTTAAGTCAGAGTATGTGAGCGGAGTGGAGCGGTGTGATTTTGACTGGAGCGAGGAGCGGATTTTTTAAAAGTCAGTGTCGTGGTTTTCACTCACTCCAAGAGCGCTCCACCACCGCTCCATCACAAGTACAATTCATGCCAACAACGGCCCGTAATATAACTGCATATTTAGCAAGAATTCACATGTTAAACATATTTAGCTAGCTTGATAGAGAAGGATCACTCAAGTCAGAAAGAATGTGAAGGCTATGACGGCAATGGACATGAGCGGGAAGTTATAGTTCTCAAGGAATTTGTTTGTTCCTTAGATACTGAATATTTTCAGCTGAAAGCATGATTTAAACAAGTACTACAACACTTATTCACATGCAATCGCTCTCTCAATAATGCATTCAAACAAATATAATCTTATAGTGCTACTTTATCTGCATCTGATTTCGAATGAGCAGAAATCTGTAAGAAATGCGTCGACGTACTGTTAGGGTTAGGGTTAAAACTTACTGTTATTTTAATCACAAACAAAATTTGCACTGCAAAAAGCAGCAATTATTCCTTTTAATGCTGACAGCCATGTTATTAGCTTGTCACGTGGTAGGAAAAAAGTTTGAACACTAGTGTTCCAATAAGCCACTTTGAAACTATCGTGTTATTTTATTTTTTAATATACTTTATGAACAGAACTGTGATATTTCAAATATACTGAAATACTTTAGAAGCGGAGCGGTGTTTCTGATATCAGTGAGCGAGCGGAGTGATTATTAAATGCTCAGAGCGCGGAGGGGAAATTGTTGATGCCCCACTCCGCTCACATCTGCCGGACACCGCCACACAAATGTAGCTTTTTATTAATGACTGTCCTTCTGCAGGATTTAACACAGAGTAACAGCTCACTACCAGTTACAAAATACACTGTAACAGTCTGTCACAGGCAATTCTAGTTGCATTTTTCATCAATTAATTTCTTAAATTATCCTTTGACTAAAAAAAAAAATGTTTTGGCCTGATGACAAACTTACTTGCCGACCCCTGCCCTAAAGCATGCTCTGAGTTTGGTGGGGGGTAATTGATAATGAATGTGGAAAAGTCACGTCAGAGGATGCCTCCATCACGATATGATTGGATATGACTGGTTATGTTAAGCTGTGCCTGTGAGTGTGATAAATCCCGCCTCTTGTGTTCCTTGTAAATCAGTCTGAATGGACAACATAATGGTGTTAATGGGAAGACTAATTTTAAACAAGCAAGTGAACAAGTCACACACTTAGATATAACCAATTTGTTACGTCAAAATGAGACTTAAAATGGCATGAAAACATGATCTGTGGGAGTTTTTAGTGAGTAATCAGCTTGGTAAAATTTAAAGCAAATCTCTGTGTCTGTGACAATATTTACCGAGCTTTGATGACTGATGATCTGAAAAATTCAAAAACAGTTAAAAGTTAACTATAGCTGAACATAGTTCACAAGTATATTGTTTAAATTGTTACTGCCTTAGGTCTGGAAATCATGGACATCACCAGAGACTGGGTTTCTTCTTTGTGATGCTTTGCCAGGCCTTTACTGCAGCTGACTTCAGTTGTTGTTTGTTTGTGGGTCTTTCTGCCTTTAGTTTTGTCCTCAGCGAGTGAAATGCTGCTCAATCGGTTTGAGATCAGGAGATTGACTCGGCAATCGCAGAATATTTACTTTCTTACCTTCAAAAACTCCTGGGTTGCTTTCGCTGTATGTTTTGGGTCATTGTCCATTTGTACTATGAAGTGCCATCCATCTGAGCAGAGAGTATATCTCTATACACTTCAGAATTGATCCGGCTGCTTCTGTCTTCTGTCTCATCATCACTAAACACCAGTAACCCAGAGCCACTGGAAGCCATCCACGCTCATGCATCACACTGCTCCATGTTTCACAGATGATGTTGTGTGCTTTGATCATGAGCTGTTCCAAGCCTTCTCCAGACTTTTTTCTTCCCGTCATTTTGGTGCAGGTTGATCTTAATTCTAGCGTCCAAAGAATGCTTTTCCAGAAGTGCTCTGGCTTTTTTAGATGTTTTTTGGCAAAGTCTAACCTGGCTTTGTTTGCAGCTTGTGGTGAAGCCTCTGTATTTGCTCTGGTGAAGTCTTCTCTTGATTGTAGACACGTCTGTCTCCTGGAGAGTGCTCTTCTCTTGGCTGGATGTTGTGAAAGGGTTGTTCTTCACCATGGAGAGGATCCTCAGATCATCCACCACTGTTGTCCTCCGTGGACGTCCAGGTCTTTTTATGTTTCTGAGCTCACCAGTGTGTTCTTGTTTTCTCAGAATGTACCAAACTGTTGTTTTGTCTGCTCCTTAATGTTCCTGCTATCTCTCTGATGGATTTGTTTTGTTTTTGAAGCCTAACAATCGTCTGTTTCTCTTGTATGTAGAGATCCTTTGACCACATGATGTGGTTCACAGCAACAGCTTCCAAATGCAAATAACACACTTAGAATCAACTCCAGACCTTTTACCTGCTTAATTGATGTAGAAATAATGAAGGAATAACCTACGCCTGTCCATGATACAGCTTTTGAGTCAATTGTCCAATTACTTATTGTCCCTTGAAAAAGGGGGGAGGTACATAATAAAGAGCTGTAATTCCTTAACCGTTCCTCCAATTTTGATGAGAATACCCTCAAATTAAAGCTCAGAGTGTGCTCTTTAAGCCCATAATCATTATACAGTATAACTGTAACTTGAATGTGTTGGTCAGCAGCTAAAATAATAAAAAATGTTCCTGTGTCCAAATATATATGGACCTAACTGGCAAGATAACTTATTTCCATATTTTACAGTTTTACAACAACAAAAAAGGAAAAGGTCCCAGAGAAAAAGTACTTGGTCATAATAACTTAGTAACAACCCCTTTGGCAAGTATCTCAACTTGTGAAGCTTTTTGAGTCTTTAAATTTTTTGTTTTGGGTATTTTTGCCCCTTTCTGTGAAATTCAAAGATTATTTAATTGAATCCTTATTTAATTTAATTGACACTGAATTTTGACTCAACATCAACCTCGACCTAACAAGCTAATTAAGATCAATTAAGCTAATTTTATTAAAAGTAATCAAATGTCTTGGGATGTCCAAACTTTTGCATGGTGCTCGGTTCCTTTTTTTACTAGCACAAAACAAAAAGGATACACTAATCTTGCTTAAAATGTTTCATCTTTTAATTTATGCCTTTTGGAGATCAGTTCATAATCTACTCAACTATTTACAGTAAAATCAAACTTAACCAGAGGTGCACAAATTTTTGCATGTCACGGTATCTCATCATCACAATTAGCTGGAAGCGGGCCATTTGACCATTTTCTATTGATTCGGTAAACAAAAATCTACCTCCTGGGCACTACAATATATCAGACAAAGCCATTCAAACATCCCTATTTTGTAAAGCATTAAAAAGCACATTCTTAAAGTAAATATACAGTGCAACTAAAAAAAAAAAATCTTTGTTTAGCCATACTAAAACATTCACATATAACAATAGTAGTGCTTAATGACAAAATAATGACTAAATAGAACTGTCAAGTGAATGTTTCAAACAGAACATTAAAGAATTTTAACTTATTCTTTGACCTGGAACTAAAATTTGATTTTGTGAATCAATGTTGCCTTAATGTAACACTTAATAATTTTGGCACCTTAGAAAAAAAAAAAAAAAAATCACAATATAACAATGTTCTAAAACATTTCCAACGAAGGTTGACAGGTGACTAATTAAAACATATCACCCAAAAATCCTGACTTTTTTGCCTGTCCTGCTCCCAGTACAGTATTAAACGCATAAATTATTTTACCTTAAAGGTTAGATTTTTCAGAATATTTTGAACAAAAAGTCATTTTTCACAGCTTGTTTTGCTCATTCTGGGTAAAGTTATGGCTTGTTTCCACCGAGTGGTACAGTCCGTTTCCATTGTCAGAAGTTGTGAATGGTACCAAAATAGCGAACCGTGCCACTTTTTTGGGACTCTTCTGTTGGGGTACCTAGCACAGTAGTTTGGTACCGAAAGGGTGGAGCTAGACTCACTGCAGAATGCTGATTGGTTGACAGAGAATCATCACTTGTGGGGGCTACAAGAGGAATGAAGCGTCTCCTTCACTCGTTCCACTGCTCATGCATGTTGGGCTTGTTTACAGTGCACAAACGCACACTCAAAAAAATAACAATGTATCTTATAATTTTATAGCCTATTTTCACACACACACATACACACAGACAATGCTTTCTTCTTTGTGCAGTAATGATGCTGATCTGTACTTTCCTGCATACACCACACCTGTCAAGTAAGGGTACTGTTAGCGGTGGAAAAGCAAGCCGGATCTCTGTACTGAACTGTACCGCTCGGTGGAAATGAGCCATATTTAATCATTTTAAATTTAATCAAGTTCACTATGTGCATTATACTGTATTTTGATGCAGTATTTTATCTGAAAATAACATTTATGTATTTATTATTTCGTTATACATTTATGCCTTTATAATATGCACACATTTTTTATTTATTATTTATTACATAGTTATATATATATATATATATATATATATATATATATATATATATATTTACTGCATTACTTACCTGATGAAATTTGAGAGATGTTTGGGGTTGGTATGCATGCGTGAGATAAGCAAAAGAACACTGTTAAAGGAAAACATGTCTGTCCAGTCTCCAAATATTGTACTTATTTTAACATTGTACTTATTTTCATATTCTGGTACTACATTACAGACATAATTCCTGTAGGTGAAGTTTGACCAATGTAAATTCAATTTTAGGCTTCTTAAACATAAACATAATAATAATAATAATAATAATAATAATAATAATAATAATAATAATAATAGAGATGTCTATTACAAGTTATTCATTTCATTACTACAAAACGCAATTTTTAATTTTAGCCATTAAAAAAAAAAAAACGTGTGATTATTTATTATGTGGAGCCGTGCTTGTATTTTCACATCGCTGGACGTTGTGTATTTAAATGTTCATTTCACCAAATAAAAAGAGCGTATAAACAAGACTTTTATTTTGATATGTGTAGACGGCCTTTACATTTAAGGAGGGAGCAGTTGGCAGCTAACTACTGGGCAAACCTACAAGGACATGGTAGGTCCCACCCCACTAGAGTAGTAATGCAGGTATGCTGGGAGCATGAAAGGGTTAAAAGTCAGAGTTTTGGATGGGTATGTGGTGCTATTGGAAAAGACTTTGGGTTGGAGGGTATGGAATTTAGTCCAACAGTTCCGTTGCCAGTCAGACCACCTTGGTCGTTTGTGGAACCTATAGTGGACTATTAAATAGTCACTTAAAGAGTAGAGAGGAGGTGGATTTATGTGAAGTGTTTTAAAAGCATCTGAACGAGGAGTTTAATGGGTATCTGGATATTTACACAGATGGGTCTAAGGATCCTCAGTCTGGGCGAACGGGGGCAGCATTTGGAGTACCAAAGATGGGAGTCAAGGTAAAGAAGAGATTGTCTGACCAAGTATCTGTATTTACAGTGGAGTTGATGGGTATCTGGTTGGCCCTACAGTGGATAGAAGAAACAAGACCAGATAAAGTTGTAATTTGCTCAGACTCTAGTGCAGTCCTAAAAAGTTTGCAATCATTTAAGTCACAATCAAGGCAAGACATAGTGTATGAAGTACTAGAATGTTACACAAGGATTTCTCAGTTGGGGGTGAAGGTAAAATTTACATGGGTGCCAGCACATATAGGGGTTAAAGGAAATGAAATGGTAGATGGTTTGGCAAAACAAGCCAGTAAAAGAGAAGATGTTGATATATCAATCTCAATAAGTAAAGCAGAAGCTAAAACAAAAATCTGGATGGAAATTATGAAAAAGTGGCAGAGTAATTGGGATAGAGAGGAAAAAGGGAGACATTTATACAGTATTCAACAGAAGGTTGGGACAGGGAAGATCACTGGAAGGAATCGAAGGGAAGAAATAATTTTCACTAGGTTAAGGATTGGTCACTGTGGGTTAAATAAGTGCTTACATATCTTAGGTAAGCATATATCAGGTAGATGTGAATTTTGTGACAGTACTGAATCTGTTGAGCATGTGGTACTTGAATGCCAAAAGTATGAGAAAGGATAAAGATGAAAGAAAGCATTAGGAATTTGGGGGTACAAGAGAATTCACTTAAGGATCTTCTGGGAAAAAAATTCAAATGATGTTAGTACACATTTATTTAGCTTTCTGAAGGACACTGGTATAGTAAATAGGATATAGAATACAGTTTTGGAAGTTATTATAAGGGGAGGGGGGAGAAGAGAGATGGAAAGTCTACCTTCTACATATAGTTTATCTCTGTCTAGCTCCGGTTCACACTCCAGTACAGTAGGTGGCGGTAATGCACCATTGAAGTTGGATGCCAACCGCCGTTAAACATCAAGGAAGAAGAAGAAGAAGAAGAAGAAGAATATGTGTAGATGTCATAAATCTGCGCCAGTGTGTGCTGAGAGGTTTGGGGAACTGAACCCATCATCCGTATTTAAGGCGTTTAAATCGATTCAGAGCGGGTTTTCCCCACAGAGTATCGCAAGTTAAGGTAGCGTGTTGAATGTAATGTTTTATGAGAATGGCGCCACATTATTGACTGTATAAATAATGTGTAAAGCGCATCTTCACGAGTTTCAGATAGACTCGCTGTGTGTTTATATTTTCTGTTCATTATTCTCATCATCTTAAGCATGGCGAGTGTGCCAAGAGTGAGAACAAGTAGAAGAAACTTCAGGTGGAACAGCTGAGATCTGTGTGACACATAATATTACAAACATGGAGCTTATTAGAGAAGAGAATGAAGAAATATTAATCCCAGATCCATGCAGAGAGAAAGATGAAGATACTGAGGAGAAAATAGGTTGGTTTCTATTATCATTACACAGTTTTCCTTTGAAGAAATCAATAATATTCTTTAAAATGATTATGGTCTGACATTAGACGAGGAATTGAGTCATGATTGACCTAATTAAAGCTGATTGATGAGCTCAGTTTTTCTTTATGTGATGTATTTACCATTAAAATGTTAAGTTAGGATGGAACATATCTAAGAGATCATGCCTGTTTTTGTTTTGTTTTTTAGATTAGGAAAATGTTTAATTAATGCATTACATTTTAATTAAACCAATTCGATTTAGTCGACTAAAATTAAAACAATTCAGATGACTAAAATGTGACCAAATAGCATTCTAGTCAAAACTAAAGCTAAATAAAAATTTGCTGTCAAAAATAACACCTAGCCTCATAAGTAAAAAAAAACTTAAACAATTATCTGAACAAGTAAATCATAAATAACATTAAAATAAGAAAATAGACAATTTTTTTTTCAGATATGTCTAGCAATAGTATGCAAGTACAGACATTGAATAAAATCATGATCATAATATAAAATAGTCTTCACTGTATTAATTAAATGTTCTACAAAAGTTATAAATTTAGTAATAGCAAATTGAAGGCCATAAAAAGCCTTAAATGGTACAAGAAAGTCTTAACTATGATTTCAAGACAAGAATTGCGATATAGCTTAACAAAGGCTGTGATGTGAGCGCTGCATGTTTCAAAACACTTCAAAATGTTCATAAAGCAATTGTAAATAATCTATATGAATCGAGCGGTTTAATCCATAATCATAATCTATAACCGTTTTATATGATGAAAAAAAAATTAATTTAATAAACTCAAGCCAGCTCAACCATACTTGCTTGTCATACGAGAAAAAAACTGATTGGTTCTTGGGGCAGCTGATATATGCATGTGTGATGCACGGGAACAAACCTGGTTGGTTTACATTTACATTTACCCCCTGGTTTCACAGACAAGGTTTAAGCCTAGTCCCAGACTAAAATGTAAGTCTGAGCTGTTTCAGCTGAAAGAAGCTTGCACTGACTGATCTTAAAATATATCAGTCCATTTGTTTTGTCTCAAGATGCACCCCAGTAATGTTTTTTCTTTATAAAAAATTACTTAAATGTCTTAATTGAACTATGGCCTAATCCTGGTTTAGGCTAAGCCCTGTCTGTGAAACTGGGCCTTAGTCATTTAGCAGATGCTTTTATCCAAAGCAATTTACAAATGAGGAAAATAGAAGCAATCAAACCAGCAAAAGAGCAATAATGTGTAAGTTCTGTGATAAGTCTCGGATTAGTCTAACGCAGTATACGTAGCAAGTTTTTTTTTTTTTATAATAAAAAGAAAACAAGTAGATGGAATAGAAAAAGAATACAGAACGCTAGTGTGAGTTGTTTTTGTGGAAACTCAAATGTGCTTGTGCGACACATGAAAACAACATTAGAATTACAGAATAAGCCTTTAATTCTTTAATATCTGTTGGTATGTGGGTTTAAAATGGGCATCAGCTCTATTTTTGTGTTTCACCTTTCTATCTTGAATTGATTTTTGATATTTCAGTATGTTTATTTTAGACCTGATGCTGCAGAAAGAGGAAAGCCAAGAACCAAATGAAGTGGAGGTGAAACATCATGATTTCAGAAGTGGAGAAAAATCCTTTAGTTGCAGCACAGAGACTGAAAAGAATTTCACAGTAAAAAGAATTCAGAAAACAAGCTCTAAAAGCTCTTTCACTTGCCACGAATGTGGGAAGAGTTTCTCGCGTGAAAGACGCTTTCGAATTCTTTTTGAGAATTCATACTGGCGAGATCCCATTTACCTGCCAACAGTGTGGAAAACGTTTCCTAAAGGAAGGAGACCTTCTTATCCACACCAGAACTCACACTGGAGAGCGGCCTTTCATTTGCCCTCAGTGTGGGAAGTCTTTCTCACACAAAGGAAATATGAAGTGTCACATAAGGGTTCACACTGGAGAGACGCCTTACACGTGTCTTCAGTGTGGAAAGAGTTTCGCTCAACAAAGACAGTTGAAAAGTCTTTTGCAACTTTACTGTGGAGACGTACTGCAGTGTTCGGAGTGTGGCAAGAGGTTTGCAGACAAGATCAACTTCTTCAACCATCTGCGCATTCACCCTGGAGAAAGGCTGTTTAACTGCGATTACTGCAGTAAAAAGTTTCTTTTGCAGTCTCACTTAGAGATGCACATGAAAAGCCACACTGACGAGAGAACTTATTTGTGTTCTGTGTGCAGAGTGGGTTTTAAATGCCTCGATAATTTGAAATCACACCAGAAAATGCATGCTGGTGTGAATGCTTGTGTTAGAGCGAGCCACTTGAAACAGCAGCAACAAATCAATATTGGAGAAAAAACAGACAATGATTCCAATAGTGCAGAGACTTTCACTACTTCAGAAACTTCAAAAACACAAGAAGGGGCGCATGCTGGAGAGGAGATGTACAGCTGCTCTTTGTGTGGGATGAATTTCAACACAGCAATTTTTCTATTGGCTCATAAAAAAAGGCATTCCCAGAAATAGCCATTAAGAGCAAAGCTCGTATTCAGGTGAATGCAGTAAAAATAAGATGCACCAAAATGTGGAATTTCTCCCCAAAAACAGTCATTTGATGCAAGTTCTGCATTGAATTTGACCTCTTAAAAGAGATCAAGAAATTCAATAAACTTGTATGACTTTGCAATACCACAATGTTTGAAGGGATGTATTTTGTTCATGTTGAGTTATGGACTAGCCATTAGTATGACATTAATTAGGCAAGGTTAATTATGTTGCACATCTCATACACAGTAGGGTCATTCCATGTCAAACCAAATTTCTAAAAATTCCCCGGCTCAAATTTTTGATTATGCTAATATTTTTTCTGAAGAAAGACAGACATGTATAGTGATGAAAGCCAAAATATTCAATGTCATGGATGAATATTTACGGAGTAATCCACTGTTTTGTAAAGAGGGGTCAAAATGGCAATTGAGATTCAGAGTCAAATTACAGGGGGGTAAAAATGACTTCAGAAAGATGGCAGCATCATAATGTTATTTTTACACAGAGATTGGTAGGTCTGGTAGTAAAATCTGTTGAATTTAGCAATCTTTGTTGCATTATGTGCCAATGGTGACCATTCAAAAATAGGGAAACATTTTTGTCCAAAGTTTGCATACCTGTAACTCAAGAAGTGTTAAAGATATCTTAATGTCCTTTTAGATATTGGGTCTTAACAAACTTTCCTTTTGGTATCTTCATTTTTAAGGCCCTATATGGTTTGGGTTCAGAGATATTGGAATTGAATTGCTTACAATAAATAAAAAAAAATCTGAACATTGAATAATAGCATTTGGTAGTTTGTGGAACAAACATAGTCTCTGTGTTAAAGTAGCTAGATGATACAGTCACTATGTGTTGTAATTTATGTAAACTACATGACAACTGAAGTTAACTAGCAGACGGTCAGTTAAGCCAGTCTGTCTGCTTCCTGTCATGGGCCCCAGATAGTCAAATACTAACTCTACAAATATTCACTGGCAAAGCTTAATTAAATTTGTATAGATAACTTAATCTATCACCTTACTGCCAGAAACATCACAGTAAAAAAAAGAAATATCAGAAATATTACATATCTGGAAGAAAGCAAGAAATAAGGATACTGAAATTTCTGTAAGAACAGAAATAAAACAAGTGAGAGACAGCCTCACTGAATGGCTTTGTTGTCCTCCCTCAGCAATACAATACACTGTATTGCTGAGGGAGGACAACAAAGCCATTCAAACAAAGCCATTCAAACATCCCTAAGTGGTAAACATTGTTCTTCAATTTTGAAGCACATAATAACACATTGTTACTATTGTTAATACTAAAGTAACTCAAATATTCAGTGTAACTAGGCAAAAACCATCTTTGTCTATATTATAGTAGTGCCTTACAACTAAATATGACTGTCAAGTGATTGTTTCAAACATAAAATTTAGGAATCCTGAGTTGTTCTTTGACCTAAAACTAATAGTTGACCTTGTAAAATATCAACACTGTTTCAGTGTAACACTTTACAATTTTGACACTTTCATTAAAGAAAAAAGCTTTTCTTGTCGGCGCTGATAGCCTTGTGGGCAGTGCGTCAACATATAGTGCTATTGCACTACAAGCGTCCCGAGTTCAAATCCCGACTCAAGGACCTTTCCTAATAAATCTTAAACAAAAAAGTATTAACAGTGTTCAAAAAATAGAAACATTTCCAACAAAGGTTGAAAGGTGACTAATTAACATACCTGCAAACTAGTCACTTTAAGGCGAAATTCGCCATTTTGAATCAAAATATGTAATTTATGTCAATCAGATCCGAAGAGGGTTTTTTTGTTTGTTTGTTTTTAATGGGACTGGGCGGAGAGAGAGAGAGAGAAATTGCAAGCTCATAGACTGGAGTGAGACCATAAGTGTGTTTGACAAAAGTCCCTTTCTTGGTTCGAATTGAAGCAGCACTGCGCAGACCGATCGTCGACGTCAAAGCACTGTGAGAGCTACAGAGAGCAGATGGCTCTGCGTGCTTTCGAATCGCTCTCGCCGTACTTTAATGTCATACGCCGATCGGTCTGCGCAGCGCTGCTTAAAATCAAATACACCTCATTCGTTGTAGTCACTTGCCTCCTTTCTGATTGAATCAGCCATTTGAATGAATGACTAATGACTCGCTCATTAAAACAGTCATTTTCCATCATCTACTGGTGGTTTGGTTTCATATTCAAAAGTATTACATTTTTCTCAACATTTTTAACTTGTATGTTCAAAAATATTTAAAATATTAATCTTATATAAAAAAAAATATGCATCTGAAATTTTGTGGTGTAAATGCATTTATGGCACCTCAGCTTCATCAAACAGTCTGTGTAAATACATCTAATGTCACTTCAGATGCAGTTTTCAATGCAGTGAGAAGATGGGAGTTTGTTGATAGTATGCACACTCTAATATAAACATTAAAATTTACAAAAATAAATTACTCCACTGCTCACAAAGAGAAGTATGAACACAGATGACAAGAGAGTTGCACTGTCCAAAAGGTTTGTAGTTTTTACTTGAAGCATATGTTGTCTTTTTCCTTTATTTTGTTGTCAGAGTGCACCAGAACGCTTTATTTACATGTTAAATTCTCAAAAACTTTCTTCTGCGGGAAGATGCCCCCAGACCCCCCTACAAGAGTCATATTCCAAACTGTCACCTTTTTGACCTCTTATGGGTTTGCAGGTATGAATTAAAAAGTAGCATCCAAGAATCCTGACTTTTGTGCAACCGCAAGCCTAAGACAATCTCAACACTTCTGACAACAGCAGACAGTTTTAATTTCAGCGATTTGTGTCCAAGGCAGGGGTGCCTGTCCTGCTCCCAGAGGTCCACTTACCTGCAGAGATTTGCTCCAACACACCTGCCTGGATTAATGGTCCCAAGATTCTCTGACATGCTTGTTTTTTGTCTCTAGGTGTGTATGACTTGAAGCGGCACTGCATAGACTGATTAGTGTCTGACATCAAAGTACCATAAGAGCGATTAGAGAGCAGATGGTTCCGTATGCTTTCGAATCGCTCTTGTGGTACTTAGATGTCATACACCGATCAGTCTACACAGCGCTGAACACAAGTTGAACACATCAATAACTCCGCCCTCACTTCTGTCAGTGATCGCAGACCTGGAATTGCTACTCTCCTTAAACTGCTGCTGCTGCAGGTCTGCAGCACCACATGTTTCCTAGCAGCTAGCTGTTGTGTACTTTGTTGTACATTCGTTATTGTGGTGAATTATAGGACTGACATTCCACTATAGTTTCAGACACCACTACAAACTGCTGTATCTGTAAAGATTCTGTATGGTGGAATAACGTCAGATCACATGTATTCTCCAACTTTTGTTGGAGATGTCATTTTTGGCAAAGTGAGGTTGTATAAATTATTAAATTGAAGGGGGCCGATAGCTGGAGCACACATATTGCACATAATTTAATTTTTTTTTTATTTCAAAATATTTTGAATGAAAATTCAAGAACACCCAAGTCATTTTTCAGAGCCTGTGTTGATCGATTAACAACATTTTCCAATAAGTGGAGGGTCAATGTTAACACGTTTTTGGAGCAGGCATAAAACTGTCTTGGGGTCTTAGGGGGAATGGATTCTACAAAGTGATAGAATCTTGCATCATGCCAGGTATTGTTTCAAACGCCTGCATTTTCAGGCCCCCTAAACATGGCTGTTGTGTAAACGAACGGCCAAAATGCATAAAAAGTTTTCCATAAAGGCTAGGCCTCCCCTTGGCAGAGGAATTCACGGAGAAGCTGGCAGACACATAAACCCTGATGATGATGTAGGACCATCACTGTGGAGCCCTTAGATCAGAGGTTTTCAACCCTGTTCCTGGGGACCCACTATCCTGAAGAGTTTAGCTACAACCCTAATCAAACACACCCGAAGCGGCCAATCAAGCTTCTCAAGACTGCTTGAAAATTGCAGGCAGGTGTGCTGAAGCTGGTCGGAAATAAACTTTCCAGGAGAGTGGGTCCCCAGGAGCAGGGTTGAAGACCTCTGCCTTAGATGAGTGGACCAGGGAGGAGCCAGGGAGACTGAAGACCGAGATGGAGACAGGTGGGCCAGAAACCAAGGCAATGTAGGAATGAAGGCCCAGGATGACAATGCAGGCATGGAGGACCAAAGCGGAACCGAGGGGGTCAGACTAAACATGTGGAAAACACTAAGAAAGGGGCTGTTTACACAACACAGTTTTAACTAAACCTGAAAACTTTTTATGTGTTTGGCCATTTATTTACATGACAACAGCCTTTTTTGGGGTATGAAAATGCACATTTCTGAAAATGTGTTTCACATGTGTTTCAAAAGTGCAAGTTAAATACTACAAAGTTATAGTCTTCATGTAAACTATAAAAATGCAAATTTGCGAAAACGGTGATACACTAAGGTCATACATATCAGTATTGCATGTTCCGTCAGTATGTGCACGTGTGTAGTGTTTTTTTACAAAGTGACATTGCAAACTACTGGCCTGGCATGCAGAATACAGTGCTGTGTCATTTTCATGGATCTATGTAAACAGGGATTATTTTGACAACGTTGTTGTCTGTTTTTAGTACATCGTTTTTTGTGTAAACATATCCTTTGAAGTCCTTTGAAATGGCAAAAGAAAACCAAACTAAACTTTACATATACATCTTACTACAAGTGTAAATAAAAAAAATATTGTTGCAGGAACCCAACTCTTGCACATGTATTTTGTTATCAAAAGAAACTATAATCGTTGTTTTAAATTTCATAAAAGGAATTTAATGCAAGAAGAATGTGTAAGCCAAGTCAGTTTGATTTACAGAGCTTTTCATATACAATGGTAGTGTACACTGCTGCAAAGCTTTACAGAAAATACTGAAGAAATATCTACCATAGGTCACCACTGAGCAGTTCCATTTAGAGCTTCATAAAAAATGTTATTTGTTATTATACCCACAGTGAGCAAGCCAAAAGCAAGTCCTTAATAAGGTGATAGTAGTAAAGAAAAATGACCTGGTTTCTCCTAAGGTTATGTGTAGTTCAAAGGGGTGGTTACACTTTATTTTGATAGTCCACTTTAGACATTCTACTAACTATAAGTAACTTTGTAACTACATGTCAACTAATTCTCAATAATTTGAAACTACATGTCTACTAACTCTCAGAGTAGAGTGTTAGGGTAGGTTTAGGGTTAGTAGAATAAGCTGACATATACTCTCATAGTATGTTGTATGTTGTGGACCCATCAAAATAAAGTGTTAGAAGATATTAAGCAGACAGTCTACTAATACTCTAATGACTGCTAGTTGACATATAGTTGCAAAGTTACTTTACTGTTAGCAGAATGTCTAAAGTGGACTATCGAAATAAAGTGTTACCAAAGGGGTTCTTTCTACATCGAGGGCATGTTTAAAGGTGCAGTATGTGATATTGACAATGTAATATTGGCCGTAGCATTGTTTTTAAGAGAAACATGTGAATTAGCATGTTTCCTAAACATCTGCAAGCATATTATGCTATTGTTATGCTTTAGTCAAAAAATTACATACAGCACCTTTAAGGACTCTCTTCAAAGTGAGTTTCTACATGACTCTGAAGGATTGCTTGACGACTGAAACTCTTTTCACACAAAGGACACGCGTAAGGCTTCTCTCCAGAGCGAATTCTTGTCGGACTCTCTACATCTACACTACTTGTAAATTTCTTCTCACTTAGGTGGCATGTGAAAAGCTCCTCATCAGTGTGAGTTCTCATGTGCCACCTAAGGCTTCCTTTATGGGTGAAACGCTTTCCACACTGTTGGCACAAGTAAGACTTCTCTACGGTGCAAATTCTTTTCTGACTCTCAACATCTACATTTTTTGTAAATTTCTTCTCAATTTGACGGCACGGGAAAAGTTCCTCTTCAGTGTGAGTTCTCATGTGCCACGTAAGGCTTCCTTTATGTGTGAAACGCTTTCCACACTGTTGGCACGCATAAGGCTTCTCTCCGGTGTGAATTCTCAGGTGATCATTAAGGTGTCCTCTATGAATGAAATGCTTTTTGCAGTGATGGCATGTGAATGGCCTGTCTACAATGTGAATTCTTATATGATCATTAAGGTGCGCTTTTTGAATTAAACTTTGTGCGCTTTGATGGCATGCAAGGTTGATGGCCGTGTGAGCTCTCAGGTGAACATTCAAGGTTCTTTTCTTGCTGAAACTCTGTCCACACTGATGGCACGTGAACGGCCTTTCTCCGGTGTGAATTCTTAGGTGAATGTTAAAGGTTCCTTTCTGACTGAAGCTCTTCCCACACAGATGGCATGTGAACGGCTTCTCTCCAGTGTGAGTTCTCATGTGATCATTTAGGTGTCCTTTTTGATTGAAACACTTTCCACATTGACTGCATGAGTAAGGATTGACTTTAGAGTGAGTTTTCATGTGACACTTAAACTTTTTGTTACATGTGAATCTTTTTCCACACTGAAGGCAAGTTAGAGGATTCTCTTCGGTGTGAATTCTTCTGTGAATCTGGAGCTTTCTTTTATACGCGAAACTCTTCCCGCATTCATTGCAAGTGAAAAGTCCTTCAGTGTGGATTCTCATATGCCACTTCAGGCTTCCTTTGTGCGTGAAACTCTCTCCACACTGATGGCACGCAAACGGTTTCTCGCCAGTGTGAATCCTTACGTGAACATTAAAGTATCCTTTATGACTAAAACTCTTTCCACAGTGAGGGCATGTGAACGGTTTCTCTCCAGTGTGAACCCTTAAGTGATCATTAAGGTGTCCTTTATGAAGGAAACTCTTTCCACATTGATGGCATTTGAAAGGATTATCTTCAGGGTGCATTCTCATGTAACGCTTAAGAGTTTCTTCAGTGTGAGTTCTCATGTGCCAGGAGAGGCTTGCTTGATGTGTGAAACACTTCCCACAGTGAGTGCATGTGTAAGGCTTCTCTCCGGTGTGAATCCTTAAGTGATCATTAAGATGTCCTCTATGAATAAACCTCTTTCCACACTCGGGACACATGAAGGGCTTATCTCCAGTGTGACTCCTCATGTGAACATTAAGATGTCCTTTATGATCGAAACTCTTTTCACATTGACGGCACGGGAAAGACCTCTCTCCAGAGTGAGTTTTTACGTGATTCTGAAGAGTTAGTTTATCAGTGAAACTCATTCCACACTCATAACACGAGAAAAGGTTCTCTCCAGCGTGGGTTGTCATGTGACACTCAAGGTTTTCTTTATTTGTGAAACTCTTTCCACACTGATGGCATGAAAAAGGCTTCTCTCCGGTGTGAATTTTTGTGTGGACAGTAAAATGGCCCTTGTGTTTGAACCTCTTTCCACATTGATGGCATGTGAAAGGCTTTTCTCCATTGTGAACTCTTGCGTGAACAGTAAGGCGTCCTTTATGTTTGAAACTCTTTCCACACTGATGGCAAGTGAAAGGCTTCTTTCTGGTATGATTTTTAATGTGATTTTTAAGACATCCTGTTTGTGAAAGATTTTCAGACTGATAGTCAATTAAAGGTTTTTCTTCAGCTATAAAATTTTCAGGTGTCTGGACATGGTGGTTGTCCTCAACTTCATTCAGTTCTCGGCTTTCCTCTTTCACTTCCATCAGGCCTACAATTAACAATAAATTGACAAAAATAAGAAAGGGGGAACCAAAAAATGTCAAAAAGTCAAGCCCAAATAAAAATAGTTAGTAAAAGACGCCAAGTAACTTTTGTGTGTGTGTGTTTGTTTGTATGCTTAGTGTGCAATATGTTCATTCAGTCATTATCAACACCATCAATTCTTCTACATTACTGATGCATTTTAGATATATTTTCAACATTGTAACAGACAATAAATCGAATCACAATATTTAATAAAAATGCCAAAAAAATAATCTTTCAAAATATATTCCTTTAATTAACTAAACTGTTTTATAAATTGATTTGATTATCACTGTTTTTAGTTCATTTGTATTTGTAAGCTACGGTGACCAGGAGGGGACATGTTCGGTTCACTTAATTCTGTCGTGGCCACGACATATTAACTTGTGGGAACATCATATTAACTTGTGGGAACATCATATTAACTTGTGGGAACGTCATATTATCACGTTCCCACGAGTTAATATGTCGTGGGCACGAGATCATTTTGTCAAGATAACAACATCCTTAGCCTCAAGATGCTATGTTGAGGGAACAACATCCATTTCTCGTGGCCGCGACTTCTTATGTTAAGGGAATGACATATTTTTCTCATGGCCATGAGTTTAATGCGTAAACAAACCTGCGTGACCATAGAAACCCGGGATTATCAGAGATGGATAAAACATTTTTATTAACATTTATTAATTTGATATTTGTATATTATTATTATTATTATTATTATTATTATTATATGAACTTGTTAGGGGTTTTATGTTTATATTTATTGTTATATATGCTTATTTCCCCTTTCAATTCGTATATTGCTTTACCTAATTAACATTCTATATAACGTTAATTATTAGGGGTGTAACGATACGCGTATCGTGTATCGAACGGTTCACGGGCAAGTTCCAAATCATCCTTATCATCCTTATCCCCTTGGAGTGGGGACTTTGGAGTGAGCAGGGCACGTGCGTGTCGTTATTTAGTCGTTTGGAACGCACTTGGTGAAGGGAGCGATCTAATTCCCTCATTATCTTCAGCTGGGATGTTCCCGTGACAACGCAGCATGTCTGTCAGCAGATGTCGCTGTTTTAATGTCATAAACGTCTTTTTATTGTTGTTAGCATAACTGTTGGAAATAAACATGCATTTTATATTTTAA
>JAFVLL020032568.1:0-63846 GCA_021397915.2 Tor tambroides | reverse complement strand
GCACTGAATTTATTTAATACATGAGTTTCACAATTTGAGTTGAATTACTGAAATAAATGAACTTTTCCACGACATTCTAATTTATTGAGATGCACATGTATATAGAATAAATTATTATAGCAAAATATTCAATTTAATATAGTTTTAATATATTTTTATTTCTATTTATATATTTAATGTTATTATGTATAGTTGCACCATGTAGTATACAATATAGTAACAGTACAACATATATAATAACATTAAATATATTAGAACAATAGAAATTTTGTAAGAGAACTAGTATATAATATAGCAAGATATAGTGAGATATAATGTTATCATAATATATTTTTTAATTATATAAAAAAGTAATACATTTAGTATATTATATATAGTCATACTATGAGTAATATAGTGCATATATGCTTTTATTTTATATACTAGTATGTTATTGCCGCATTTTAATACTATTTTACTAATATGGCTCAAACCTGACAAAAACCTGACGTAATCCTTTTGACCTCGGGGAAGGAAGATTCCAGACTAATTGTAGTATATGTTTCACGGCCCTGTTCCACTTACCAATCCCCCTGAACAGGAGGCAAATCCCCCTCTGTTTGATCATTTAGCTGCTTGCTGTGCTGCTGTCTGGAGAGGACCGTCGTAACCCACTTACTGGAACTGATCTTCCCCTACGGGCACAGTCAGAACCACCGCGCATCTCAGTGTGTGCTGACACCGTGACCGTGCGTGTGTGTGTGTGTTCATGTCTGTGCGGTGCGTAATAATCAGATACTGCTGCTTGAAACATTTCGAATAATTTCGATATGTTGACTGCGTATCATCCGTTCTAATGCTCTTGTGTTTTGCGAAACTCAATTGTTTGTTTGCGCATCGGATACTTCCTATACGCTGCTTTGTATCAAATTAAAGTCCACAAGGTTTGAAGGTTACGTCGCTGAGAGCTGACATTGCATATTCGGTTTGATAAATGGGAACTTTTGAGTGAATCAATGCCGTTTGAAGCTGTCATCCATTTTGTGTCAAGCAGTCGTCAAAACTGCCGCATGCGTTAGATATTTGAGTCCGATATCTGAGTCTAAGCAGTTCTGACCACCATTTATCTTTCCGTAGTTATCTTTCGTACTTGTTGTGACATTTAGTCAGAATTGCTCCTTAAAGATTTGGGAAGATGATCTCCATCCAGAATAACTTAGAAGTGTAGCCTTGTGGTGAAAAATCTAGTCTGGTAACCCAAAGGTTGCAGGTTTAAACCCCACCAAGTTCAATCCATGAACTATCATATTTATATACAATGTGTTGTTCCTCATTAAGAACCAATCTGGGAGGTTTTACTTAGTCAAGTCAAGAAAAAGCATTAAAAACTTATTTTACTTCTGCAATGTTGGTTTTATCCACTGGGATTCATTGAAAACTGGACATTTATTTTATTTTCATGTTATATGTCAATGATAACACCATTTTTCTTTACAAATCTGTCTTTATTTGCTATTTTTATTTCTATAATAATTATGAATTAGTAGAGTAATTATTGGTAAAAAAAATAATTTTTCTTGCCATGTTGACTTAAAGGCTGGTCATGGCTGTTGTTTATTGACATTCTGAGCAGAAATGTATTTTATAGTTGTTTAGATTGTATTTTTTTTTGGACTAGAATAAGACATAAGTTGGGGATTTTGACATTGAATGAAAGCGCACACACAGTAAGTCAGTCTATAGTCTTCTGTGTTCATCTGTATTGTCAAAGCAAAGACGCTTGTGTGTTTGTTCCTCTGTTTGTTTATGTGCCTGCGAATGCACGCGAGAGAGACAAGTAGGTTGTCTCACATTAGACAAGTGTTAACGGTGTGTAATTCTCAGTAGGTGTGTGTCCACGGTTCAACAGTTTCATTCTCACCTGCCTAAATGTCCTTCAGCTAAGAAATCACAGGACTCACACTTCTCTCCCTCTCGCTCTCTCTTCCTTTCACTATTCCTCACCTCATCCAGTTTTCACTCCTGATGGACATTTTCTCATTTAAGTTCACTGATCCAGCATTTCGAAATACCAGAACGTTAAAACAGCAGAAGACAGCCACATCCAGGCTGCTTTCATTTTTAATTGGCAGGGTTGTACCATTCTAACTGGGCATACTCTGTCTGTTTTAAGTGGGGATGCACAATATATCTATAGAATAGAAATTAAAAATAATGATAAAAATAATAAAAAAATAAGAACCTATATATCTACACATAATTTCTACTCCGGAAAAAAATTCTTAATTCTAAAAATTATGGAAACCCGTTTCTGCCGCTGAATAAAAAATTAAAAAAGGTAATTGCAACACTTTATCTCACAATTGCGAGTTAAGTCAGAATTGTGACATAAAAAGCTGCAATTCTGAGAACAGAATTTCCTCCTCAGAATTGGACTTCATAACTCATATTTGTAAGTTTATCTCTCACAATTCTGAGAAAAAATGTAAATTCTGCCTTTATTACTTGCAATTGGGAGTCTATATCCTGCAATTCTGACTTTATTTCTCACTATTCTGACTTTATAACTCAAAACTGAGTTTATATCTCACAATTCTGACTTTATTTCTCGCAATTGCGAGTTTATAATTCTGACTTTTTCTCGCAATTCCAACTTTATTTCTCGCAATTGTGAGTTTATATCCAGCAAATTACCGCAGAATTTCTCACTATTCTGACTTTATTACTCAAAACTGAGTTTATATCTCACAATTCTGACTTTATTTCTCGCAATTGCGAGTTTATAATTCTGACTTTTTCTCGCAATTCCAACTTTATTTCTCGCAATTGTGAGTTTATATCCAGCAAATTACCGCAGAATTTCTCACTATTCTGCCTTTATAACTCAAAACTGTGAGTTTATATCTCGCAATTCCGACTTTTTTCTCACAATTGCGAGTTTATATCCCCCAATTCTGACTTTATTTCTCACTGTTCTGACTTTATAACTCAAGACTGTGAGTTAATATCTCGCAATTTTGACATTGTAACTTGCAATTGCGAGTTTATATCATGCGATTCTGAGAATAAAAGTCAGAATTGCAAAATGTAAACTCGCAATTGCAAGAAAAAAGTTATTCAGAGGCAGAAACAGGCTTCCAACTAAATAAATAAATAAATAAATCTATTTGTATATGTTTTTTCAGAGTGTAATTATAATGATTGGCTTATCTTTATTTACATATATAAATAACAAATATAACCAGTCGCTCTGTGTACAAAACCGAACATTAATTACGACATTATAACCTATAACCTCATGCAAATAGTCCTGTATACTCATGCTCATGATGTATGCGTGGTTCATCACGGATGGGCTGAGGGTGACTAAATTACATCAAAATTGAGTTTTTAGGTGAAATGTTCCTTTAATATTCACAAGCCAAGCTCATTTGCTAAATCCAGTTTTTAAAATGTCCCACCCTTCCTTTCATATCCCTGGTTTTAAGATATTATTTTTTTAGTTTTGTCATACCCGATCATTCATTTGATGGCTGTTAAGATCATGATTCATGTTTCTTGAGTGCTGACGTTTTGTCGAATATTCTAGTCATTTATCTTGAAATCACACAGATGTTTGGAATTAAAACAGTTGACAACCAGTCTTTACCCTCCTCTCGTTTCCTGCTCTTCTGTCAGTGGGTTTGGTCATAGCATGAACTGCGCGCGGAGGAGGAGGAGGAGGAGGAGGGGGTAACCTGTCATGCATATTTCATGGGGCGGCTTGTTAACCTGACAGAAGGATCTTATATCTGACTGACAGCATTGGGGAGACTCTTCGTGCTCATAATGCATTAACATATCGTAAAGCCGCCTTCCCGCCATCTTTTATTCATCGCTAACGCTAAACGCTTGTTGACCGCGGTTCAACCGCCGCAGCTCTCTTCACAGCTGTCCAGGGCTGACTGAAAAACCAAGCGCAATTAACTTCCCAGCGGCACAGACCCTGATACCCACACATGCAGGAAGTCCCGCGTCTATCCAGTCGTGGGCTGGTCGTATGAGTCAGCGGGAAGGAAAGGTCACAGACTGGGAATTACTGCATGTGTGTTTTTGATAAAGAGATTCAGAGATGCCTCATTCTGTGACCACTGGGGTCAAAGGTCACATTTGCAGCTTTGATTTTGACTTTTTTTTGGTCATTTGAAATTGTTTTTTGATGAAAATCCTTTAATATGACATTATATTCGTTCATGTTGTTTTTTTGTTTTTTTTTTTTTCATTTTGCTCTAATTGAAATAGAATATCATTTTAATATATAATGTCCTATTTTAGTAAATGGAAATTGTACATTTTTGTTAATGGTAATGTCAAAAATGATGAGACCAAACATTAACATTTTATTTTTGTTAATCGTAACAAACAAATAACAGCTTTAACATCTTAAAATAACACTAGAAAACAGTGAGCATTGAGCTGTTAGCTGTTTTTTGGAAGAAACTTCATTAAGTGTCTGTGTTTTTGAGACTGTTTAGGATAGTGTATCACATTTTTACAATAACAGCACATTAACAATGTGTTTTATGCATTTTGATTAACACTTAAATACATTTACTTAATTGTTTGTGCAAATGTAAGTTATAATATTACGTTTGCATTGTGGATATACCCGCCTCTCATATAAATCAGTGTTATTTTAGTATTTATGTACTATTACATAATTCATTAATATATTGAATTAGCATTTACTTTTATATCTTCAGTGTTCATTTTCATTTTCATTTTAGTTTTATGTGCTTTTGTCATTTTATTATTATTTTTAAAAATATTTCTATTTAGATTTATTTATATAAATGTATTTAGTAATTTTAATACTTCATATTAAACTTCGTATTTCATGCAATTATACTTCATATTTCATTAAAGCTTTTCATCTAATGTTTATATTTTATTTTAGCTTTATTTCATTTAACGAAAACAATTTAGAATAGCTTTGTTATCATTGATAAATCCAAAAAACTCTGCTGACTTTTTCTTTAGTAATTTTATTGATGAGATAAACTCTGCTGAGAGCACTGATAATTTACTCTGAGTGTAAACAGAGAACATGACAGCATAGTGCCACTAATGTGATGTAAAAGATCTGTTAGCATAACAGGATTAAAGCTTATTAGATATATCAACTCTGAAATACTCTCGAGATGGACTGATTATATGGGTTACAGTCTGTACAAACCATGAAGCCACTTGATTTTCTACTGCAGTTTCACAAACACAGAGTTGACTTCCTGTATTTGTTTTTATCCAAAGCGGCTGATTCTCTAGTTTCTGATCTGTTTCTACTCAATGAATTAAAAATTTTAGGGGATGTGCATAAAAATATTTTATAAAGATGATCAGGAGCAAAAAGTCACCAAATAGTGATAGATTTGACACATTTGAAATTCTTCCAGGCCATTTAAGCTCCCAAATCTCAATTGCAATTAGTTTGAATTTGGAAAAGTTCTGTCTGTTTAGAAAGACATGATGGTGAGTTAACAAGGATTTTCATTTCATGCGTGAACCATTTCTGTATCCCTAAGCTACTCCAGGGGAAGTGGTGTGATAGTGTGTGCTCTATATGTTCGGAACACTAATGCAGTGAGTTTCTGTGAGTTAAATCCTGCATATTTCCACAGACAGACTCTTTCCTTTCCTTATTCTCTCTAATTATATTCATGCATTGCTGCTTCTTCAGTCCGAGCCCTGCTACAATAGAACTGACAATAGGTTCCCATAATGCCCCTTAAAGTCATGCAGTTTAGGGGGGAAAGTGTCAGCAGGTGCCCACTCTCATGTAGGGCTGTCGCGATAACCGCAATATCGCAATACCGCGCTATTGACGAGCATAACCGCAGAGGAATGCAACAACCGCAGCAACCGCGATATTTCCTTTTTTTTCCCATAATGTTACACCCTTCTCGTTTTATACTTAGTGCATATTTACTGAATATTAGTAATGATAACAATACCATTCAATACCAATACCACGTACCATGCTGATTTGTACAGAGGCTCAGTAAATTTGCACTTAACAAGCCTAAACAGACAGCGAACGAGAGAGAGAGATCGACTGATCGCGTGCGATTACCTGAGTCTGTCCTTCAGGCCGAGTCATGTATATTTGTGAAAACAGGTTATCATGTCCAAGAAAAGCGAAATCTGTCTTAGCATCAACGCATTGCTGGTCAGCTGAGCCTTTAAAAGTGGCGCTCAATTAAAATGATTTCAACAGCGTGTTTCATTACATATCTCGAATGAATCAGCGTTTTTGAACGTGTAGTTGAATGAATGGTTTAAGACCCACTCAAAGACAGTCTTGCAACAATGAAACTGCACTGACTGACATCCCGTCTAGACCACGCAGGTGAAATATCAACAGAAAAAGTATCTTGTCAGTCAGATTCGAGGATCAGAGCATATATATATATATATATATATATATATATATATATGCTAACAATAGACTAACGATCTTATTGTCAGGTATATGTTCTGTTATGTGGACCGTTATTTTGTTATTCTCTTCTGTTCACCTCCTGTTTCAACGCGATTTAGTTTCGGTTTCATTGGTTTCTGAATATGACCTCGTTACATCTTAACACATACACACAGATTTATGTATATATATATATATATATATATATATGCGCGGTAATACCGCATACCGCGCTATTGAGCCACTCAAAATTACCGCAAGGGAAATTCCTTCACCGCGACAGCCCTACTCTCGTGTCTCTGGATCAGCTGGATGTAATGACTTGTGGTAGTGCTTCTTCTTTTCTTTGTGTTGTGTTTGTGAGCCCAAAATAATATGCGAAACTAGGCTCATATGTTCATTTGTATAACATTTTATTACCAGAACTGGTTTATTTATTGTCTAAAAAAGTGTCTACTTTACAGACGAACGAGACAGTGAGTGTTCTTGTTTGGTATTATCTCTGAAGCTCTGTGTTTGTGTCATCAACATTAGATTAACTTTGAGTACTAGCAGCAGTTGTTTACCTGTAGATAGAGCCCAACTAGCTACTAGATACTGGATAGATATATCGGCCATTCAGCCGCTGTTGGATATTTAATCGTGCGTGCTCCTTTCTCCTGTTTTTATATTTAGATTCCCATTGCCAATCTCAAAATAAGTATCTAGCAAATCTCAAAATATTAACGGTCGATATTAAACAGGGATTAGATCGCACAGTAAAAATAATCGTCAGACCATTGTCGCCCTCTGCCATCTGTCATTTGTTATGATGCTAATGTACATTGGCTCTATTGTTTATAATACATTATGTATTTTAACACTTTTGTTCAATAAAACCATATAATTGCTTGCTTCTGATACTATCTATTATTGCCTCATTGCTATTATATATGTATTTTAAGTCATTTTAAAGGCTATTGTTTGCTTAGTTCTATTTTTATTACCACAAAAAATGAATTATAATGATCCAGTTACTCGATTAATCGTCAGAATAATCGACCGATTACTCTGTAGTGACAGCCCTACACGTTGACCATTCCACGATGTGTCTATGTATGGTTTGTACAGCCATAACACAAACAATGAAGTGTAGTGAAGCTTGTTTGATTCAGTCAGGTTGGGAAGCCTATTAGAAACCAACTGTTAGAGTTTAGTTCAGTCTGTTTGTGTGTGTATGTGTTGTGCATTCTAGTCTGTATTTGTGTTCTTCATCTCTAGGTTCTGGAGGTGTTAAAGGTTGAGTGCAGTTCCATCACTCCTCATTAGTTTGGGCTCACAGACAGGAACTCCTGCTAGAGTTTATCAATAAAAGGCCATGTTAACAGCCCAAACTCAGCACAGCCTTCTGCTTACTGTTCACCCCGGCTCAGACAGTGCTGGGTAACCTCTCCGCCGAACAATGAATGATTCATAAAACATTCATCTTGTAGATGATCCAGCGTAGCATGACTGTACATGTACAAACAGGGTACAGAAGTGGTGGTAAAGCCTGTTGTGATTGGCTGTGCAGTAATGGGGCCGCTCGGTCCTGCAGATCTTGTTGATAATGGGGGCGTCAGGGGAGAGATCAGTTATGAGCCGCTCTGCCGCCTGTTCACCATCCATCTTCATTATTGTCATTTACTCTCATTTAGCTGGTGCATGGATTTCCGTTGGGCCTGTCAGCACGGATAGTGTTTTATACTGAGATGTGTGTAGTGATTGTGTATTTGTGCTGAAAGAAGTTTAGCTGGGGGGTTCTTTGTGTTAAACAGTAGTTAAGGGTAGAAGAAACGATCTGTCGTGTGCCACTGATGTGCTTCCTCATCCTTTTTCTCTGTGTCTCTCTCCCTACATGCTTTAAAAGTACTTTTTCTTGCACTTTTCTATAAATAAAATCTCCTATAACCCTGCTCTTCAGTTACAGAGTGTCAGTGCTGGAAAGTAATTAACAAATGTTGGGGAAAAGTATCTGAAAGTCTAATTTGTTTGAGTGAATCTCTTTGTTCATTTAACTGGGAAAGTTTGATTTGCTTTAGTGAACCTGTTTGTTTGAACTGTGCGAATGTGTAATTATTGGGTTTTACTGTAATTACACACACACACACACACACACACACACATACATACACTATATTGCCAAAAGTATTGGGTCGCCGCCTCCTAATGAACAGGTTTGACTACTTTAGTAATTTCTATGAGTACAAATCTTAATGTTAAAGCATATAATGATATTCTAGGAAATTGTGTGTTTCTAATATTATTGCAAAATGGATTGATCTCTACTCCCTAACATAGACACTCTGTGTGGTGGAAGGCAAGGTTCAAAAAAGAAAATTATTGATTATTGATCAAGTCCTAATCCCAGTTTAACACCTCTGGTGTGACTATAAATGCAGACCTTGAGCCAAAAACTTATTATCAAACACCAATGACTTGTACATATGGGTACAGTCATTTTAGACACTTCCAAAACTGTTGCAACCGAGACGGAAATACAATTTTTAAATACATGAATTATGTTCCCATCGTTCCCACAGATTTGGAAGTGCATTTTTCTGTTCTAAAGAAGGGAGTGTCCCAATACTTTTGTCTATATAGTGTATGTACAAGTCATTTGTTGGCAAGTCATTTGAGTTTTTGGCTCAAGGCCTGCATTTACAGTCATACCAGAGGTGTTAAACTGGGATTAGGACTTGGTTTTATGCAGACCATTCAAGTTCTTCCACACTGACTGAATCAGTAATTTTCTTTTTGAACCTTGCCTTATACACCGAGGCATTGGCATGTTAGAATAGAAAAGGGTCCTGTCCAAACTGTTGCTATAATATTAGAAGCACACAATTTCCTAGAATATCATTATATGCTTTAACATTAAGATTTGTACTCATAGAAATTACTAAAGTAGTCAAACCTGTTCATTAGAAGGGGGCGACCCAATACTTTTGGCCAATACTTATATATATATATATATATATATATATATATATATATATATATGTATAGCACAGACGAGCCGGCTGCCTCCCCCTTTCATATCATCACCACCCCGTCCCTTATTCGCCGCCCCTTCACCAGGTGGCCCCCGACGGGAGTGGGCGGTGAGAGGAGAGGCGCTGAAATCACTGTCTGGCGGCATGCTGTGACAGGCGCACCTGATCTGGAATAGGGCCTCATCACCGCCGCGTTAAATGCCGAGAGCGCCTCGGGGAGACCGGGCTTTCCCGTGCATGCACGCGTGGCGTCCCCGTGGTCCAGGAAGGGAGCGTTGAGGGATTCCCGCCGCTTGACGCGAGCAGCCGGACCCGCAGTCCGGACGCCGCCGCACCCGTTACACGACCGTCGGGCCAGGGATGCCGGGCCGTGGAGTCCCCAGGCGTATCCCGGGCCCAGGAGAGCAGAGCCGCTCAAGGAAGCCGCCGCCTCGCGCCCCGGACCGAAGAGGGAGCGCGTGCGGCCACGGGACTCCGCCCCTTCTCTGACCCCTTCTCCCGCTCATGAACACTGCCCTTCCTCACAAGCCCCAGCACGGCGAGGACACCAGATCCTGTTTATTTTGGACACTTTTTCCCCTTTTGGACACTATTTTTGATATTTCTAATAAAAGCCTCTCCCAGGCCTGACGCCACACTCACTGTGTCTGTCGCTTGCTCCTCCCGCCACACTGTAATTAATAATACATATTATATTATAGTACATAATTCTATAAATACATACATACACACACACACACACACATATATATATATATATATATGCAATGCATATTCTTCATTTGAATTATTAATTTTGATTCACTGCTGTTCAGCAAATGTTCAACAAATTCAACCAATGTTCAGAGGTCGTTGCACTGCATTTTACCTTTAATTTTTGTTGTAAAATACATACCTGATTGAATATGGCTTGCATATTGCACATCTGGTTGTTTTCACAAAACAAAAACTTTGATGAAATTATTCAGAGGAATCATAATCATAGTGGACAGTTCATTGTCCCACTTACATTGCTACTTTCCAGATAAATAAAAAAAATCTTTTTTTAATTAAAAAAAAATACTTTTTTATTTATTTAAGGTAAAAATTATGATATATAAATAAATATGCAGAATGAGACGAGACAAACTAACAATGAAGCTCATAAATTAGTTGCCTGGGTCAATTGTATAGTTTAGCAGTCAGTGTACAAAAATATTTGAGCACAGAATCTTGCAGTTGACCAATCAGAATCAAGGATTCCAGAGAAATGTTTTATGTTTATCACTGTTTTTGATTAGCTTATGTAAATTAGATCAAATGTGTTGTTGTTGTTTTTTAAAAAGTTTTTTTTTTTTTTTTTTATACACTTGCAAATCAGTTTGACCAACTCGTTCAAAATAATGATTTGTTCAGGAATCAGAATAAGTTATTTAAAAAGGATTTGAGACAGTAGTTGATCAGGGCTAAGTTTGGTTGTTGGACAGGATTCTGACGCGGTCTTTGGTCAGTTGATGACAGCATTACGAACCCTTCACGGGTTGATCTTTAGACATTGTGTTAGATGCGTTGGGAGTTTCTCTCAGCGTTGTCTTCCTGCCAGAGGGTCCGTCAAGGCTGCGGGACACTGACAGAGAGAGAACGGCTTTCAGATTCAGCTCACACTCCCCTGCATATCAGCCTCCTGTAAAACAGCCCAATTTAGCCCTGACACCAGTGCAAACATCTACGTGCATCTGTCAACACTGATTCCTTCAGTCAGCTCAGAAACAGCTCGCAGTCTGCACACATACATACACAGCTTTCTTACATGGACGTATGAGCTCACTATCATGCTCTCAACATCCTTCTGCATACGAGCATATGTCATGAAAATAAATAGTGAACACTTTTAAAGTCACCTGACCTTTATATGACCCTTTTGTTTGGTTCTGACAGTTACAGATGTTTAAGTAAAATACTTGATTAAATAATAAAAAGAAAAAGGTTAAGATGTTTACACTGGTCCCCTGGCCATTTTTAGTCAATCCTGCAAGACTTTTCAGGATAGGAGATGGAATAAAAATGAGCTCCAAAAACTTACTGCCAGATTCTGGAAGATAAATTCTTCAAACAGTGGTACAAGAGTCACTCACAACTTATGTTGATAAAGCCTATAAAAAATTAGTCTTAATGTATTTCACAATACTTCAGCATGTTGTTCTTATTAAGTGAGGATAATTTATTAGGATTTTTTTTACCCAAGTAAAGTGTCTGAAAACCTGACACATTGCACTTCTGGGGATTCCAGGAAGGTTGCAGTTCTGGAAAATGGTGGCGCTGTAGACTAAATGTTTCCTGATGGTTTTACACATAATTCTTCACATTAATTCTCAAATCTTTTGCAGTTAACATGTCTCTTTTTTCTCCACTTGTTTTTTTCTGACCCTGTTGTCCCAGTGAGCATTTTCCAGTCCAATGGTCATGTCTTAACTTTGAAATTTCTGTATTGCATTAGTTTTTAATATTTCTCATTGGGATTTAATAATTTTTGACATTTCAGTCTGAGTTAAACCTCTTTTTTGGCTCATTTTATCAGTAAAAGAAAACATGCCTAATAATTCTGCACACCTGAATAGGAGTTTTTCACTTCCAGACTTAATAGACAATTATATATCATTCATAAATGATTAAATACAAAATTAATAATAGTTATAAAGATTGATGTGGTTTGGAATTGGTAAAATGTGCTTGGAAAAAAAAATATGATCAGAATATCAACGTGCCTAATAATTATGCACACGGTGTATCTTTATTGGATTTAATTTACTTTTATTTTGTCTATTTTTTTTATTTTTTTACTTTATTTTATTATTTTTACTTTATTTGTATTTTAATTTATTACTGAAAATATTCCACACCATCAGCAATACAGTGGCATCATTATGGGATGAAAATTAGCCATCTTGGCTAAATCTGGCACATTTGCTTTCATTCGATGTGCTAATTAATGTGTTGTCCCTGTCAAACAGTATGGATGGTTAATATTCTTGTCTTTCTCCTTTTTTGCAGTGAGCCTCGTTCTCTTTTTCCTGTGAGTGAAACCCTCTTGGTTTCACATTCCATATATTTCGATCACCAAACGCTGAATTAAACATATGAAGGCATGCTTTACAAACCAACACATGCACACACTTCAAAGTTAGTGCTAATTTTTGTGAACAGTGCAGTTTTTTTGGATGTGAAGTGTATTTTTTTTTCTTGCATGTGTGAGATAAAACGCAGTAGTGGAGGATTTTGATATTTCTGTATTCTGAGAGTCCGTAGGGGCTCGAGTAGTGCCTCCCTGCTGGGCTCTTGCCTCTGCGCCTGGCTGGGCAGCTCCAGAAGACGCGGGAAAAAACGGGAACCTCCGGGCCCCAAGGGAAGAACCTCAGACAGGACCACACAGATGGACCGGCAGCTTAGTGCTTAAGAGAGATACAGAGAGCGAGAGAGACTGACTGACTCGTTGATGAGAGAAGTGCTCAGCCTGTCTGCCCAGACAAGTCACAAAACAGACAAAAAACGGCTTTGCTCTGTTCTTATATTGTGGCAAATTGGTTGAAGATCTGAGTTTGTTGCTGAAAGGTTGTAGGTTAAAACTCTGTAAAGAGCAACACGTCTGGTGTCAAAGATGTCAAAGTAATAAGTATATTGTAGGTCGCTTTGCATAAAGCAGTTGCTTACAGAAATAATATTTAGCGTCTTCCTCTTACGATGTAATTAAAGTGACTCAAACACTGAGAGCTGGGTTGAGAACGACTGCTCTCTCAGCCTGGGCCGTGTGTGGTCCTTTGTAAATATTTGATATGAACTTTAGTCATGAATCTGAGCTGCCGCTTGACATTTCACTGCACTGAAATTAGAATTCTCCCTCAAATAGTATTCTTTAATTACACTTGGGAATGTCATAGTTATGGTCCAGGCATGCTAGGTGTAGAGCTGCTAACTCTGCAATCACCAGCCGCTATGTCAACATCCAATCAGGGATAAGTATTAATGAGGTAATGGAAGCAGCAGTCAGGACGGCTGTAAAGATGAAGGCTGTGTGCCAAAACCTAGTGGGCTGCCTATATAGACAACATTTTTAAGGAGTACTTCAACAAAAATGGAAAATTCACACCTGCGGGACAGTTCTGAAGAACGCTGGAGCCCATACTTTGGAAGCCCATTTCCAGAGAGAGATACTAGTTAAAGTTGAAACTGTGAAATTATGATATATAAAGTAATTATAACTAATTATTCTAATTATGACACAAAAGTCAATTATTAAAGTATTTCATATATAGAGATACTTTATATAGAGATTATGTATACTTGCAGTATCTCATAATTTTGACTTGTCAATTGTTTTTTATCTCATAGATTTGACTTTTTGTCTCATAATTATGACTTAGTATTTTAGAACTTCCACTTTGTCATAATTATGATTTACCAAAGCATGATTTTCTTTTTCTTATGTGGCAGAAATGGGCTTCCATATCTTAATTGAAGACTGTAGATTTGTATGGACAAAAAACACTGAGAAAAATATCTTATTTTGTGTTCCACAGAAGAAAGTAATATAGGGAAGAAAAGTCAGCCACAAGCCCCACTTTTTAGTTAAAGGAACCAGTGTTTTTGTTTTTGTTTTCTAGCCTGATTTTATCTCATTATTTCAACTCATAATTTTCTATAATCTCATAATTTTGTTTGTTTTTCAATTTCGTTGTACTCTGTGAAATGACAATAAAGGAATTTTGAATCTTGGTATCTCTTTTAAATTTTTTCCTCATTATTATGATTTAGTATCTCATAATTTTTACATTTTTCTCTTCATAATTACGGTTTACCACAGCATGTTTTTTTTTCTGATGTGGCAGAAATGAGTTTCCATACCATTGACTTTATTTGTAATTATAAAACATAGAGACAAAATATCTTGTTTCGTGTTCCACAGAAGAAAGTAAGTCAGGGAAGACAACAGGGAAGAAAAGCTAGTTATAATGTCCAGCTTTCAGTTAAACCAGCCAATGTTTTTCTAAAGAGTTTGTAGCTTGATATTATCTCATAATTTTGACTTTTTGTCATAATTCTGACTTATGCAATAATTTTGACTTTTTATCTCATCATTTCGTCTTTTTATCTCATTGTTTTGATGTCATAATTTTGACTCTTTATGCCATAATTACAATATGTAATCTCATAATTTAGACATAATTGTGAGACTTATTTTTATCTCATAATTTTGACTTTTTCTCTCATAATTATGAGTTAGTGTGGGTTTCAGTTAAAGGAGCCAATGGTTTTTATAGAGTTTGTAGCCTGATTTTCTCTCATAATTTTGACTTTTTGTCATAATTCTGACTTATGCCATAATTTAGATTTTTTTTATCTCATCATTTTGTCTTTTATTATCTCATTCTCATCTCATAATTTGGTATTTTTATCTAACTGTTATCTCATAATTTAGTCTTTTTATCTCTATTTAATTTTGATGTTATGATTTTGACTTTTTATCCAGTAATCACAATATATCATCTCATAATTGTGACTTTGTATCTCTTTTTTTTCTCATAATTATGACTTAATATCTCATAATTTTTTACTTATGACTTAATATCACATAATTTTGACTCTTTATGCCATAATTACAATATGTAGTCTCGTAATTTACACATAATTATGAGAATTATTTTTATCTCATAATTTTGACATTTTATCTCATAATTATGACTTGGTATCTCTTTTTACTTTTTCTCCTTATAATTATGGTTTACCAAAGCATGATTTCTTCTTATGTGGCAGAAATGAGCTTCCATACCATTGACTTTAATTGTAATTATAAAAAACAGAGACAAAATATCTTGTTTCGTGTTCCACAGAAGCAAGTAAGTCATGGAAGAAAAGCTGGTTGTAAAGTCTGGCTTTCAGTTAAAGGAGCCAGTGGCCTTTTTGATAGAGTTTGTAGCCTGATTTTATTTTTTGAGTTTGAGAAGGAAAGACAGATTGTTTACTATTGTTGTTTTATTGCCCCTTCTCAAATCAAGTTGATGGGACCAAGTACAGTATGCCTAGAATGTATCTGCCTAGAGACGTTACCAAGATGCCTACTAAGTACACTGACCTGAAAGGCTTTGGTAAAGTGTTCTGAATCTGATTCATTTCAGGATGCCGGCATTGTATAGCAAAGCAGCTCACAAGGTTTTGGTACAGAGCCAATGAATCCTGCCTCCATAATACACATGGTCACTCTCATCCACTTTAAGTCTCTTCCTTTCTCTCTCTTTGTTTTTTCCCTCATATCACTGAACCCAGCCTTTGAGTGCTGCTGAAATAGAGAGGGACCACTGGACTGGAAATTGCTCTCCCTACATGTCCCCTCTCTCTCTTTCTTTCTCTCACAGCTCTGTGTGTAGGGTGGTTGCGGATAATTGTCTCTCTGTGCCATACACAGCTGTAGCCGAGGGGTGTTGGACAGCACAGAGAGTTCAGTGTCCCAGTGGGGGACCCGTCAGTGTGTTGGACTCAATTAATCCTCTTTCAGCTGGTTAACACTAAAAATATAACTCCTCTTCCTCGCTACTCTGTATTCAAGCCTATTGCAGAAGCTACGAGCGGCCAGGTGTGATCAAACAATGTCTGTTTGTGTTTTGCAGTCTTTACGGGCGACACATGCAGGCCAACCCAGAGGCACCCAAAAAGAATGCCGACAAATCCAAGAAGATCAGCCGCAAGCCGCTGGCGGCCAAGAACAAGTAGCGAAGAAGGCGACGAAGAGCTGATCCGACCATTCGAGATGACGAACCTCACTGCATGTGCCTTTCCATTTGATATTTATTCAGAAATTATGTTTTATATTGCTTCAGTATTACGTTAATCATGTAACCTCCAAATGCCTCCACTCTTGATACGCCCCAGCCATTTTTTCCAAGTGTCCTTCTTGTCCAATGGCACTTTTTGCCTTCAAAGTGCCGCTTCTGTCAAGTCAGACCTGCGTTGGGTGCTAATCAGCTTTTCTGAACGTGTTTGTTGTGTCTCGAGAGGCGGCAGGAGTTCTGTCCTACTCGACCATCCAGACGAGGAGAGCAGTGAATTTTGGGAGGTGGTGACGAGCGTTTGGTAACCGTACAGGGATTTAGCAGGAGTTTTGGGGTCTTGGTGGAGTCTGAGCAGGATTGTGTCAGGTCTCTGGGGGGAACTGCTGACTGCTTCCTCTGCCTCTTAATGACAGATATGAATGGCTGCAAATGGGAGTTTCAGATGGTACACAGCAGATACCAGACAGAAACACCCCGGTGGCCGTTTGAGAGGGTCAACAAGATATCGCAACAAACCACAGATGGTGTTCTCTGAAGCGGTTGGCTATTGTTTTTTTTTTACTGTATATTCTAGTTAACATGACGGTGCAACTTTTTACAGATCAATATACAGTGGTGTTTCTTGAACCGGTTAATCGTGCCATCACTACAGCTTTAGGTTGCGTACGCTATCATCTTCTAATTCTGCAAAGCTTGGCTGAATTTTAAGTTTTATTTTTTATGGATGTGTTATTCCTTATTTTTAAAGGTCACAAGCTGTTTCATTGCAATCACATTTAAATTTGTAATATTTACTGTTTTATCATGTGCACACAATGCAGTGTGCTATGTACTAAATTTTTGACATTGAAATAAAAATTGAAAAACCATTTTGTTGGATGATCCAGTTTTTTCTTTCAGCAGTTGATCATGAGTTGGAAAGAACTTGGAATGACAAGGCGAAAATCTTCTAAAATGTATACTTCAGTTAATAAATTCAGGTTGGTAAGATTTTTATTTTTTATTGTTTGAAAGAAGTCTCTTATGTTCACCAAGGCTGCATTTATTTGATTTGTTTTACAGTAAAAATAGTAAAATTGTGAAATAATATTCACAATAACTGTTTTCTGTTTGAATATATTGTAAAATGTCATTTATTCCTGTGATACAAAGCTGAATTTTCAACATCATTACTTCAGTCTTCGGTGTCACATGATCCTTCAGAAATCATTCTAATATGCTGATTTGCTGCTCAAGAAACATTTCCGATTATTATTCAAGTCAAAAACTGCTTAATGATTTATTGTAAACCTTGAAACATTTTTCCAGGACTCTTTGATGAATAGAAATTTCAAAAGAACTGTTTTTGAGTTTTTTTGGTAACAGTGTCTTTACCGTGACACTGAAGACTAAAAATTAGAAGCTATTTTTGGATCTGAAGTCTTATTAAGTGCTTGGAAAATAAGTTAAAGTTTGAAGCTCCTTGCAAGAAAGTTCTGAAGCGAATGCTTGATTTGCAGGGTGTGATCCGAAACAGCTACAGAGGATCATCACATCTAAAAACGATCTTCCCATCGGAGGCCCTGTCATGGTCCGGACCACCTCCATGACAGCAGATCAGGGGTAAAGGAGCTGACCTTTCAATGCTGTGAGTCAGATGATGATGGGGTGTGCGCTTGTGTTTGTAGAAGGTCCATGATAGCCGCATGGGATTTCCTGTCTCTTTTTGCTAATATTCTGCTCACATTATTATTACCCCGTCCAGACGCCGCTGTCCTCCTCGTTCGCACTCTCAGCAGGCACATCTGTCCAGCGCACGTTCGCCACGAAACACTTTCCTCTTGCGCTCGGCAGGAACATCTGTCCATTGCAAAGTCCACACAGCGTACTTAACCTCTTCAACTGTCTCGCAACCCTCTGAACTCTTCATCCACTTTCGAAAGTTTTCTTTGGGTTCCAAATGAGAGGTGTGGTTTGTAAAAGTTTTCCACAAAGTCTTTAGCCGATCAATCTCTCGCCCCTCGGAGAAGCGGTTCTTAGATCCCGACCCGAGCTTGTCCCATCCTTCTGCCAACGTCGATAGGTAGTGGGACGTTGAAGTTTAAAAATGAGTCAGAATGGCGATGGATCACCATGCGCCGACAATTACTCACTGACCTTTCAGAGGAATCCTTGAATATCTTTTTCTTTTCCTTGAGTTACAGACTTGTAGTGATTTTGCTTGGCTTGATTACTTTTTTTTGTTTGTTTAGTTTGTTTTATCACCCTGTTTAAAACGATTTCTCGTGGCGTACTCTCTATGCAGCTCATACGCTGAAGGGCATTATGGCCCTCGCTAACCGAGGTCATTGATTTTTGCTGCTTGATTTATGGCGTGAGGGAAACTCCTCTGGAGAGCAGGTCCCATGCTGACCAATGAAATGGCGTCGTCAGAGACTCTGTTGAACCTAGACTTTCATCAAGCTCTCAGGGTAAACAGTATGGATAGTGGCCCATTGTGTTGTCCGAAGATAATTGGATGTGTTCGAGACCTCGCTGAGTCAAAACTCTGAACAATACAACCGATTCGGTGCCAACGGTGCAACCAGTCCATCTAACCAATAATCACGCGAAACGGAGGTTACTAACCAACTAACCTGTTGAAATCTTGAGAGATGCACCGCAACCGTTAAGTTGTGCAACTGCAAGGTGGTCGATTCCCAGATTGGAGTTAAATGAATGATTTGTTCTTGCATCCTGTAGTGGCAGTGCATCACTGGCAGGTCTATACTATTGGCATACGTGTCGTTTAGTGGTTGCGCCGTTACCTTCAAAGCTCATTCTCAGGGATACGTGAATAAACATTTCCAATAGCTTATTTTTTCACTGTGCAGTGACCCAGAACATCAATTGATGAAAAAGGGGACTGTACGAATGCAAAAGTTTGGGCTGTATGTCTAAAAGTTAAAAAACAAAACACATTTCAATGATATTAAAAAAAATTCAAAAGTTCAAATGCATTAAAAGCTATCTGAAATTCACTCAAAATATTTTACAGAGCATAAAATGTGTGTGTGTGTGTGTATATATATATATATATATATATATGTATATATGTATGTGTGTGTGTGTGTGTGTGTGTATTATATATACATACAAAAATAATAATATACTGTATGTAAAAGTAAATAATATATATATATATATATATATATATATATATATGTATGTGTGTTTTATACTCTTCATTGATATTTTTGTTACATTTTATTATTTTTTATTACGATTAGAATATTGTATTTATTTAAATATTTACATGCATTTTGCTGATTAAATATTGTTGTTGATAATAAGTAGTAGTTTCAAATAAGTTAGTTTGAAATAGATTTAATGGATTTTTAACTTCAGAAAGTAGGCCCATTTCGTATTTTAAAAAGGTATTCATCTCAAATCAATGTTCATGAACACCAGGTTCCAACTTGTCCAGTTATATTCCAAGTGTGTTGAACAATTTGTTTGCCTTAAAATGCTGGGGTTTTTTTTGGGTTTTTTTTGCTCTGTCTGTCTTGTGTAGATGTTTGATGTGTGATTTTGCGTTTTGGTGTGTTATAAGAGCGCTGGATCTCTCCCTCCCTCTTTTTCTCTCGTGTCCTGTCCTGCGCTGCGCTGCGCTCACACTCACGCAGAGCGTCTCAGTTCTCCAGATCTTCATGACATCCAGCTTTATCCAGCTCATCCCGTCTTTTGTGCACAGAGGAAAGACTTTAAAAGCGAGGGAAGGATATCAGGGTGTGTTCGAGGATCTCTGGCAGCTTTTGGAGTTTTTCCTTTGCGCGTCCACATGTGGAGAGGCGCTGATGGTGATGCGCTTCTGGAGAGCTGATGCTGATGCTGATGCTGAAGCGGGGCTGTGAGTGAGCCAACATCAGCAGAAAAGAAGTTAAGTGAGAGAAGAATACAAGAGGAAAAAAAAGAGAAGCTGTTGGGGACCGAGCCAGAAGTTCATTAACAAAACCAATCGGACTTTTTTTTTTTCTCATCTGTAGAGGTGCCTCACCAACCTTCAAAATTTCGCCCAAAAGCAGACAGGAGGATCGGCCGGTGCTGACGCGACTCGTCGGCAGAAAGCGGCTGATCGCGGCTGGGGTGCTCGGTGTGGTCATGGTCCTGGTGCTGGTGATCCTGATCCCGGTTTTGGTGAGCTCTGCCGGGACATCCGCCGCGCACTACGAGATGCTCGGCACCTGCAGGATGGTTTGCGACTCTTACGGCACCAAATCCCCGACCAGCACGGTCTCCGCAGACCCGGTCCGGGACAGCAGCCTTATGCAGTCTTTACCAACTTTTATACAAGGTCCGAAAGGTGAACCAGGACGCCCGGGGAAAGTGGGGCCGAGGGGCCCTCCTGGTGAACCCGGACCTCCCGGACACCCTGGACCTCCAGGAGAGAAAGGGGAACCGGGGCGACCTGGATTACCCGGGCAGCCGGGACCAAACATGGCAACCGGTGCCATCAGCGCGGCCACCTACAGCACCGTGCCCAAAATCGCCTTTTACGCAGGGCTCAAAAAGCAGCACGAGGGCTACGAGCTGCTGAAGTTTGACGACGTCGTCACGAATCTCGGGAATCATTACGACCCCACCACGGGCAAATTTACCTGCTCCATACCGGGAATATACTTCTTTACGTACCATGTGCTCATGCGAGGAGGAGACGGAACCAGCATGTGGGCTGATCTGTGCAAGAACAACCAGGTGAGAGCGCGAGAAACACAAACTCGTAACTTAAAGCGCTAAATTATTATGCATAATACATCCAAAGCTATTATTGTAAACCTAGTGACCTTCTTTCTTTTCTCCCTATAATATTTTCAGACATAAAAGCTTTATTGACATCTGATCACGCGTAAAAGTTTACAGTCTCAGAAAATTACACGTGAGAACATTGCAGCTTTTCTGGGTGTAAAATATGTGCTTTTGAAAACGTATGAATTCACATGATTGTATTTCCATAATTTCTGACCTATATGGATAAAAATCCTTTTCCAACGGGCTGTTGACATATAAAATGATCAGACCATCAAACCATGAAAAAGAAATCAATGATATCAAGTTATTAATGACTATTACTTGTTATTATTTACTGATTATTCTTCTTTGTATTATTATAAAATTATGGCAGGATATATTAAAAATATTAATAAATGTTCAATCGCATTATTATTATTAGCTTAATTGATCTTAAACTTTTTTTCATATTTTAATGAAATGTAGAAAAATGCATTTTTTTCCCCAGATGTTGTGCTTGTGGACAAATCCAGGTGTTTTTCAAATAATGCAGGACCTTTTAGCTTTTACTCATTTAATCATGGAATCATATGGAGATATAAAATGCAGTTATATATATATATAAACTGCATTTGTCTAATCAAATTACAGATTGACATCTTTTTCAATGAACTTCTTTTCCATAAAATAGTATTAAACTTGAACTTAAGTTCAAATAGGAATTTGGATAGGGGTTTCAGGTAGAACGCTTAATTTTGTGTTGGATGCAGTTTCACAAGGTGAAAATTAATGACTTGAATGAATTCACACCTAAATTGAAAACTTAAACTGTGTTAACAGATGCAACAGCTTGAGTGAGTCAAAGCAATTTTACATGTTTCATGCAACACCAGCATCCAGCATGACATATATTAAGAACATTAAATTAATGATATTTTAAGTCTCATTAAAAGGTAAACCTTCCAACGGCTGGTTAGAGTTTTTGCTTGCATGAAATACATCATAATATATCATAATATATATTTTAGACATACTTAAAACCATCATATAAATATATATTTCTAAGATGCAGTAAAAAATTTAGTCACAGTTCATGCCACCATATACATTATAAAAATACATTATGTACACATACACAAAAATTATGCATTTATATAATTCATACATTGCAATAAACCATATATGTCACTCTTTCATCCTGGTGCATAACAAATCCGCACTTCTCATTGATACAAAAGGTTTGTGGGTGTGGCCAATATGATAATATTAACATATATATTTACATATATGTGTTATACATTAAATATTAACTTGTATATACAACTGTTACCATAAAATGATAACAGTTGTACTCAAGAAATATTTCTTGAGTAAACACTCTCTAAAAACTAAACTCAATCCTTTTTTGCTGAGTCTCATGAGGTCTATAAAGACCTCGACACCTCGTATATATGCATGAAAGCATATGCGTTTTCTCCATCTGACAGCTGAAACATCGCACTAAATGTTCTTCTCCTCCCGCAGGTCCGTGCCAGCGCCATCGCCCAGGACGCAGATCAAAACTACGACTACGCCAGCAACAGCGCTGTTCTTCATCTTGAGCCCGGAGACGAAGTCTACATCAAACTAGACGGGGGTAAAGCCCACGGGGGCAACAACAACAAGTACAGCACCTTCTCTGGTTTTATTATATACGCCGATTAGGACATACGCACCTACTCCAGACGGTCTATCTCGTCCTCTGCTTGCTATTCCTCTTCCTTTCTTTATTCCTTCCTTTTTTTTTTGCATAATTTTCCTTTGGGCCCAGGGCAAGCAGACAGACCTGCTCAAACACCCCTCATCATTAGTCTGAAGATGTGGGTTTGAAGGCAGAACTCTTTGCCCTGCTATCCAAAAATCAAGAAAGAACCAAAAAAAGAAAAAAGGCCCGGAGAATGAAGCACTTCATCGCAGAGGAAAGACGTACCGAGGAAACGGAGCTACTGAGGAGTTTACTGTGTGTCTTTCTATGTCTGTGGCCATCAAAGAAGCCTGTAAGATGTTTTCTAATATGTAACCTGACATAATCAGCTATATGTGCAATAACGTAACCTACGATATTTGTTATTCAAAAACCATCTAGTCGGATGCCTGAATGAGTTGCATATCATGCAGCATTAGCCCAAATTTCATCATCATCCATTAGACATCCAGTGTAACCTGACCAAAATGTTCCTCTTGTGTTCCTCTTGCATTATCTGCTGAATTGCTGCAGATATTTACTCCCTGACTGTTCGTGAGTGCTAATTATGAATTAGGGACATAAAACAAAACAATATGCCTTGGTGGTAATGGCTTGCCGTGAAATTATATTCCAGAATCGCTTTCAGCATTTTACTTTCAGTCTGCCGTGTCAGGGTATCAAAAGCCCTCTTTTTTTCGGTGTGTAATGTTAGCCGGCATCTTTTATTGCACACAGACATACTAGACCGAGAAGGAATATGTTTCTTGTGATATTTAGAGCACTATGCAGAGTGTGGGTGTTAATATGTAAATGTGTATCTATCTTCAGAGATTTCCAGAATGTGATTAATAATATTGCATCTTATTTTTAGTGTAAATATGGTAATGGATTTGTTTTAATATGAAAGAGCATCAGGTGAGCGTTATGTATCTGTGTCACTCTCATCTCCAGGTTGGGATGGCAGGGAATGTGTGTGATGAATTATTATCCGAGGATTATTTTTCTGTTCCTGTCCTGCTGCTGTAATTCTCATTGACATCTACAACCCTTCAAACACATTTTCCATTAAATGGAAATTTGATCAGATTTGTGCATTTTCCTCCTTTTATGGATCAATGAATTGGCTTCTATATGCGTGTTAATTAGGGGAAACTGTTCTTATACGTGCACTCTCAGAAAAAAGGTACCAAACTGCTTTCAAAACACTGCTTTGTGAAGCTTCGAATCCTTTGCGAATCATTTGTTTGGAACCAGCGATTCAGAACGTGTATCGAACTGCCAAAGTCATGTGATTTCAGTAAACAAGGCTTTGTTACATCATAACTGTTTCTAAATATTTCATTGGTTCACCGCTAACAGTGATCTCTATGAAGCCATAACTAGTGTCTATTTCGGATGAATTTGCAGACATTTTTAATGACACATTTGTATAACAAAAAAAAGAATTGGAGGTTTAAGTCTCTTATTGACCTGATTAACCAAGCTCTTCATAAAAGCCCTACAAATTAATAAAATAACATAATATGAAGACACTTCATATTTAATAGTATTAATTGAGTTGTTAGTTCATTCATTTAATAGACTGTGCTTTCATTAAAACATTTGCAATTGGTCTCTAAAAGATATATTTTTGCAAGTTTTTTGTTGCATTTACACCGTTCCATCACACATAACTAGCATATGTCATTTTGAGCGTGTCAAAAAAGTGATTCAAAGTTTCTCCCATCACTACTAAGCTGTCACTGGGACTGTAACCTTTATAAAGTCTTTTAAAGTACTAATTTGTACTTTTAAAGAGAGAGTTCACCCAATAATGAAAATTTTGGCATTAGTTGCTCACCTTCATGTCGTTCCAAACCTTTCGTTCACAAATTAAGATATTTTTGATGAACCTGACCCTGCATAGACAGCAACGCAACTGAAACGTTCAAGGCCCAGAAAGCTAGTAAGGACATTGTTAAAATAGTCCATGTGACATCAGTGCTTCAACCTTAATTTTATGAAACTATGAGAATTCTTTTTGTATAAAAACAAAAACAAAAAAACGAAGACTTTATTCAACAATTTTCTATTTTAACGATGTCCTTACTACCTTTCTGGACCTTGAACATGTCAGTTGCGGTGCTGTCTATGCAGTGTGAGAAAGCTCTCGGATTTCATCAAAAATATCATAATTTGTGTTTCGAAGATCAACAAAGGTCTTACGGGTTTGGAACGACATGAGGGTGAGTAATTAATGACAGAACTTTCATTTTTGGGTGAACTATCCCTTTAAAATACTAATATGTAACATTTTGAGGTAAATAAGGAACAAAGAAGTTCCTTTTAGTTTTGTGCCTTTGGATACATCCCCAGTGATAGATTTGTACCATTTTTCTGAGAGTGTGTGATCAATGTTAGTTAGGCCTTCCTTCTGGTTCACCTGCTGTTCCTGTTTTGGCCCTCAGCTTGTGGTGCGTACTTCTCCATTGTGACGTATTTCTGAGTGAATCGGGATATTTATCCAGTGGGAATTCTCCTAGGTTTGAAACAACATTATTTACAAAAAAGTAGGCAAATTTAAATTCATTGACAATTTCAGTGTTACACTCTTAAAAATAAAGGTTTTGTGGCATTGATGGTTCCATGAAGAACTTTTAACATCCATGGAACCTTTCCATTCCGTAAAAGATTCTTTATACTGGAAAAAAGTTCTTCAGAGTTTTAGAATGTCCTTCACCCTAAGAAAAATGGTTCTTTTAAGAACTGTTCATTGAAAGTTTCTTTGGGGAACCAAAAATGGTTCTTCTATGGCATTTCATACATCATACAATGTATGAACGTTTCATAGCAGGACTGAGTGAATGTCCAAACAGCGTTGAGTTTGGGGTGAATGTCACTGCCAGACCAGAGCTTATAAATGGGTCCTGTATGCTAGTAAAGGTTTTTACCTTCTATCAAACTCAAATGGAAGATGTTTGTTTCTCAGAGTCCAGCCAGTCGGGCTTTATATGGTCCTTCTTAGATTAAAATTTTGATGGTGGATGGTGAAGGTCAGATGGAGGACTCGCTCACACTCCAGATGGAGGTCTGGCCTCTACAGCTGTGAATGAACCAAAATGAATCACTCCAGATGAATTCAGTCTTTTAATAATGTCAAAGAGTTACCGGACGCATCTCAGTAATAGAGATGGATGTTTGGTGGAGATTATGTATACACTTTCTCAAAGTTGACATAAAACAATCGCATGCATTCCCCTTCATGCATGAAGTTTTATTTCATAGGAACATGTGTGTGACCGGGCCAATCAGCGAGGGGTCAAACAGGAGTCAAAGCTCTGTGTAAAACATTCACCGACCATAAAGATCCCTGACATAAAGACAGACTTTTATAATGAGCTCACACTCTTTCTGCCTCTTTCCTTTTTCCCTTCTTATACACTCCAAAATCAAAAGAAAAAAATAATAATTCAAAGCCATTAAAGAAAATATAGGCTCAAATATACATTATGACAATTCTTTAAGTATTTTTTTTTAAGCCTTAAGAACAATTTTTAAGCCCATTTTTAGGACCATAAATTTTCCTTTTTTTTTTTTTTTGTAGCTTTGTTTACAGTTCAAACTACTTCAATTTTCCCCAAAATGATCTGTAATGAGATCTACGTATATGTACGGTCCTAAAATATACTTTTTTTGTGCAAAGACAATTATTTATTTATTTTACTTTTTTCCATGACAAATAAGCCATCCTTTTTTCCCTCAAATATGAAGAGACAACAAAGTCTATTTTTAGGACCATTCATTTTTTTCTTCAGTTTTTCCTCAAATATATGTGATTTTGTTGCTGAATTTGACACTTTTTAATGACATAACCACTAAAATTTCTAAAATTTTCTGTAATAACCAAAAAAGAAAAGAAAAAAAGATATGCTTCATTTTTTAAAGAACTTCAATACTTCAGAACTTGTAATGTGACAAAAAAAAATCTTACAAGTTCTTCTTCTTTTTTTTAATATTACAGTATTTTACTTTAATATTGTAAAAATTTACAGAATTTTAGGAACAATAATCCAATACTACTACTACTACTACTAATAATAATAATAAATCAAAACTCAAAAATAAATTGTCCAGAAAAATCCAGGGAAAGCATGTGAAATTGTTATGAAAATTGTCACAATCACGTTAAAAATATTTTTTAATGTGAAGATAATGTACTGTAAAGAAAATATGACTCAGGCATGTAATATTAGATTTTCATACTCTAGTTTTTTTCTCTATTTCTGATGTTGTTTATAAAGAGAGAGCTTTACCTGAAGATTTATTCTAACCTTATTTCACAAATCATTCAATATTTACAGATGTGATAAAGACATTAAAAAATAACTAATCCGTTCTATCAGCTCTTGTGTGCACTCAGCTTCAGAGGTCACAGAGTAACATGTTGTGAATCTCGATCCAGGGCTCAGAGGATTTGTACAGGGTCAGTTCCTCATCTAACTGCAGAGCAAGGCCAAGAGCCACACCATTTTTTCCTCTTTATGTGACTAAACAAAATCTTTTCTGCGCCCCTGAACGGATGTCATTCATCACCAGGAACCCTGTCCAAGAAGCCACCTGTTCAGTGCTTTCACAGGGCGACCACGACGGACACATCACTCAACATCAGTCACCTTTCACCCAGGATACTGTCCTCGGGACCAGACGACGTGAAGAGATTTACAAACATTTCGCTCATCTGATTAGACATGCAGAACATGTCAGAAACATTTAGGGTGAATTTGGCTGGAAAAGATGTCAGCTGACCACAGCTTTATAATAATTAGTTTATTATTTCACATTGAACAGGTCTAATAGTCAGAGAAGCTGTGATTGGCTGTAAAGAAGTGAGGGTGTGGTCAATAGCTCAAAATGACTAATCACAGTATCATAATAATATATTAATAAAATGATATTTTTAAAATACAAAATTAAAAAATCGTTTTATATGTATACACACACACACACACACACACACACACACACACACATATATATATATATATATATAATTGATAAACATAATTACTATATTTAATATATAATTACATAATATAATAATGTATATTATACATACAAAAATACATAAATATAAAATATATATAAGGAAGTGGGTAGTGGTCAGTAATATACCAATTATATATGTATATAAATATATATATATATATAAAACAAATAAAATAATAAAATAAAAAATAAAGTTAAAATAAAGGTTTTTATTTTATATATATAATGATTTTATTGTGATACATATTTTTTGTTAGAAAGTGGAGTGTGGTCAACAATTCAAAATGAATTATCACTGTATAATATATAAATATAATATATTTTTAATAAAATTTAAAAATATATTTTTATTTTATATTAAAATATATATTATTTGTTATTTTATATTTACATATTTTATATTTTTAATTAAATGTTAACATTACTATTAACATTTTTGACATTACTAATATTGTGCATGCGTTTATTACAAAATATAAAATCATATAATTTTTAAATAAAACTATATTTGTATTTTATATCACTGTATAATATATAAATATAATACTTTTTTCTATTTGTCAATAAAACTAAAAAATTAATTATTTTATATTAAAATATATATTATTTTTTATTTTATATTTTTAATTAAATGTTAACATTATTATTAACATTTTTAACATTACTTATATTGTGTATGCATTTATTACAAAATATAAAAATCATATCATTTTTAAATAAAACTATAATATATTTGTATTTTATATTTACATATTTTTTATAAATATATATTTAAACATTACTAACATTATATTTATTACAAAATCTAAAATCTAAAAAACATATTTAAAAAAAAAACTATATTTTGTATGTATATATATATATATATATATATATATACACTAAATGTAAACTATAAATCTTCATAGACTGCAGCCTGGGTAGGAGTTTCTTTTCTAGCACTTATAGTGACACAAATCCTCTTACAGGTGGACCAGTGTAAATATGAGCCCTTGATATGAATTTATGGGCCGCGTCTGTACAAAACCACTGGGGTTTATGAGCTAATTATGCAAACACTAAATAAAATTGCACCACTATGAAAGGTCATCCTCTCATTTATGACTCGACCGCTCATCATCGGTTACAGTGAGCCGCCACCATCAGATCTTCATCTGCAAGAAGCGCTGAGACATAAAAAACAACTGGTTTGACTGGAGGTTTGTTACATGCACTCAAGAGGCCGAAGCTAAAATTGTTTGACTGGATCTTAAGGAATCTTTAAGCTGTCCTGAGTTTCCCTCAAATGCTTTGCGAGTTTAAATACGCTGCTCCTCTTTGTCCTACTCACTCTGGTGTGTTGGCCCAGAAAACCTCATCCTACTTCCTTGCTCTCGTATTTTTCTCTTTCTAGGCGTCTGTATGCGAATATGTGTATGAGAGATCTGGTAAGGAGATAAAAATAGTCTTGTCAGAATTTTTTGGAGTAGGAATAAAGCATGCCTGATCATAAAGAGGTTGCATCTTTTGATGAGAAACAGACTGAATCTTAAGCACATTTAAAGCACAACACTGTATATTTTGTAATGAATAAGAAGTCTCAATTGAAATATGACTTACCGTCCAAACATACACACACACAGAGTGTTAAGGGACCCATGGGTGTCATTACTGGGAGAGAAAGAGAGAAAGAGGGTCTCTAGGACAAAATTCAATACAAATTGATAAAAATGCTGAGGGAATACATTGTGTATCATTTATCTAGCAGTGCTAGTAAAAGGAATTGGACGATTGTAGGCCTGCGGATCGGAGGAGGAGAGGCAAAATCAATCTGTACTGTTCATTTCTGAGAGCCGTTATAGCTACAGGACATTCATAATACTGGCATGTTGTGCTACTTATTGGGGATCACAAACAAGATTCCAGCCAGTGTTTCAGTTGAGGTTCACCAAGCTCTAAATCCATCTTCAGATTCTTCCTTATGTCTCGTCTTGAGAGTATCATACGGATAATGTAACATCACATGTTATTCAGCTGTAAAAAAAAGAGCTTTTAAAGGGATAGTTCGCATAAAAATACAAATTCTCTTATTTTCTCACACTCACGTCGTATGGCTTCAGAAAACTTATTTAATAGTGATTTTTATATTTTTTTTGCATTTCAGTCCTCATTCATTTCCATTATATTGAAAGCTTGAAGAAAGAAAGTCATACAGTTTTGGAACGTCATGAGGGTCAGTAAATGACTGAATTTCATTTTTGGGTGGACTATCCCTTTAATAAAAGATAATCAGTGTCAGACTGCATAAATAATTAGGTCTGTGTGCATTATAATAAGATAAATGGGCTATAATCGGAGTTTTTTTTGGGGGGGGGGGGTTGTGAGTGAGAAAAGAGAAAAAGAGCAGAGGAAGTGTATTGTTCTTACTGGATCAATGCATGTGTGTGAATATCTACAAGTGGCTCATACACGTCAGATACACACACGTTTGGGCATATCAAGGTCAAAGAGAGAGAAAACTATGAGAGTGAGAAGGTTCGAGTAACGTTAAGTAGGTCCCTCATGCAGCATATATAATAACTGCTGTCACCGATACAAACACATATACTATCTACACTATATATAGCTGAACACAGAGATACTCTCATGCTCACCAAGGCTATGTGCTTTTGATAAAAAATACAGTAAAAACAGCAATACTGTAAAATATTTTTAATAATTATAATAACTGTTTTCTATTTTAATATATTTTAAAATGTAATTTATTCCTGTGATGCAAAGCTGAATTTTCAGCATCATTACTCCAGTCTTCAGTGTCACATGATCCTTCATTCTGATTTGCATCACACTGATTTGCTGATCAAGAAACATTTCTTATTAAAATCAGTGTTGAAAAAACAGCTGTGTTGCTTAATATTTTTTGTGGAAATGGTGATAAGACTTTTTCTAAGGTTCATTGATTAATAGAAAGATCAAAAGAAAAGCATTTATTTGAAATAGAAATCTTTTATACAAAAAAAAGTGGTGTAGAAACAGTTTTTGCTCAGAAATTACTTGTAAATTTCACAAACAATTACAACAAACAGGAAGTAACACAATGAATTAAACATTAAATGCTGAAGTAGAATTTTTAAATACACTAATAATCTTTATTTACAACTTCAAAAGTGGTTTTTACTGTCACTTTTGATCAGTTTAATAAAAGTATTTATTTCTTTAAAAAAAACACCTTACTGACCCCAAACTTTGAACAATAGTATATTTATAAAATATTGATATGTAGCCTATATGTTTTGATAAACATCTAAAATATAAAAAATAAACCTATGACTGCACATAAGTTGAATTCTACATTAAAAATAAAACACTAAAGGCTACAATTAATTATTTAAAATGGTACAAGTTTACATTTAACAGTGTTATTAAATACTTTAGATTACGTTAAAGGTTATGTAAACATAAATGTAGGGTTAATGAGCATGCACAATTAAATATTTAAATGTAATTTAAATGTAATATTTAAATGTAATTAAATTATAATTAATTAATAAAAATAAAAAAATCTTAAATAATAAAAATAATTAAATCATTAAATGTAAAAAAAAAAAAAAAAAAATCTCTAATAACTTCTGAAACTTCTAAACCCCATGAAGACATTTGAAAAATAAAATTCGGTCACACTTTATTTTAAGGTGTCCTTGTTACAGTGTAATTATACATTTAAGTACTGAGTAATATTAATTAACTACATGTACTTACTATTTGGTTAGGGTTGGGTTAGGGTTACTTGCATGTAATTAGGCATAATTTATTGTTATTATAATAGTAAGTACATGTAACGTGTAACAAGGACACCTTAAAATAAAGTGTGACCTAAAATTCTCTTTCTTTTGTTGGCATACTTCCCTATTGAAGCAGGAAGCTTGGAATATGAAAGTATATATCAACATTTATTTGGTCAATTTTTAGGGGCATACTAGCATACAGATTTACATTTATTTATTTAGGAGACGCTTTTATCCAAAACAACTTGCAAATGAGAAACACGAATGGCCTCAAACTAATAGACAGGGACTAAAAGCCACAAAACTCCAGTTCTGACCAATTTTGGGTCTTCAAACAATGAAGTGCGCAGTGAGGAGAATTCCACATTAAACTCTATCCTTTATCTGCAGGGTTTGATTTCCAGACTAGCGAGTGTCTCTGGTGGTGTGTATGAATACCAAACAAGCCAGTGGCTGTGATGGCAGATGACCCTGTCTGAGCTAGATGGACTCTGAGATCTTAAAGCTCTGTTTGGAAAACAGTTTGGGCTGCTGACACTGTTGTCCCTGACAAAGCTCCAAGGAGGATAATTAAAACCCAACACGGAACCATCTCTGACAGCCTAAAATCCTCCCGGACTTTGACGGATCCACAGTGAAAAAACCAATATGTCCAATTACCTATCCCTGCCCCACCCCCCACATCCCTCAGTCAAACACAGACAGAGAGAGAGAGAGAGAAATGCATTTCAATCCTCATCCCAAGTAATTAAATTGTGACAGGAATTTTGGTGAAAAACAAATAAAAAAAAAACATTACACTTCATGTACAGAGCTGCACAGTTACTTATTAATAATTTGATTGTATCTATTAAAACTTTGATTAGTACAATCACACCAGAACATTCAAATCGGCACTCGTGCTGCCAGTGATTCAGAGAGCAAATGTCATGTATTTATATGAAACACCTTCACAAAAAATCTTTAATATGGAAGCCTGTTTCCGCCATGGGGTTTAAATAAATAAATACACACAACAAAATGTAATTGTGACTTTTTTTTATCTTACAATTCGGAATTTTCTTCGTAATTCTGAGAAAAAAGTAGACTAAACTTGCAATTCCGAGTTAAATCTCACAATTCTGACAATATCTCGCAATTATTTTAGTTGTTTCTGCCATGGAATTAAACATTCAAAAAAAGGTAATTGTAACTTTTTTTATCTCGCAATTCCATTTTTTTAGATTGTTAGATTTTGTTAGACTGTTAGATTTATCTCACAATTTTAACTTTATATCATAATTACAAGAAAAAAGTCATTGTGAGATAAAAGGTTGCAATTACCTTTTTTGTTTTATTTTATTTTTTCCTTTATTGTTTTGTTTTATCCCTTGCGGAAATAAGTTAACATACTTTTCAACACAGTTATTTTTGTGTTACAAAATTCTAATTATCACAGAAATAATAGGAAAAAAAATTCAGTTCGGATATAAACACTGACATCTATGGTAGCAATCAAAATAAAGTAAATCATCTTTAGAAAATAACTTGATGCTTCAAATAAAGATTCAAAACAAGTGACTGTTAAAAAAGGATTTGTCATTGAATCATCAACAGTACCAAAACACTGATTCATCCAGTAATGAAATTATGAATTATTCACTAACTAACAGGTAACATTCTCAGAACTTTGGCTAACGTTCTGGCAAGGTTCTTTCAAAGTTATGAACAAACATTCTTCCAATAACATCATATTCCAATAATGCATGTTCAAAGTTATTTGGTCTTTAATAACATTTTCAAACCATTAACACAAAAACATTTGACATTTTCCTGAAACATTTCAGTTAGATGTTCATCTAACTTCAAAAATGTTTTTTTAAATGATGTTCCTGTAATGTTTTCTCTAATGTTCACATTTTTTTACATTTATGTTTCGAACATTCAGAAATAATGTTTAAATAATAAGAATCTTAGGAAAATGTTCTTAGAAGATATTTTTGTTAGCTATTTTAAAGTAAAAAATGTGATTCTTAATTTTTCAAGAATCGTGCAAGTCTATGGCCTGGTTTCACAGAGAGGGCTTAGACTAAACTGGGATGAGGCCATAGTTCAATAAGGACATTTGAGTAATTTTTTATAAACATGCCTTATTAAAAAACATTGGTGTGCATCTTGAGACAAAACAAAAGCACTGATATATTTAAAGATCCGTCAATGCAAGTCTCTTTCAGCTGAAACAGCTCAGACTTACATTTTAGTCTGGGACTAGGGTTAAGCTTTGTCTGTGAAACCGGGGGTATATGTACTTAATTCATTTTATATTGTACATTTTAAAGAGCACTTATAATTAAAACCTCAAGACCAGTAATGGACATGCACAGTGCAAATTTCCCAGAATTCCCTATTGTATCACTGACAGCGCTGTCACAAGCAATGCATGCATTTGGGCAACATGAAGTCATCTGATGCTTCGTAAACAACTGATTGTCTGTGGTGGCTGAGATCAGGACGGCACACACACATTAACACACACTGGCCCTCTCTTCCCTACCTTGATGATATCAGTTGTGACAGTGCTGTGGAACTATTTGGATGGGGATGTGATACACGGCTCTCCATGCTTATCAAATCTCCCAGAGAGGAGACTATTAACTCAGAGCAAATTGTGCCATGTAGCTTAAAGGGGCTTGTCTGTTCCAATATCCCTAATATCTCTATTTGTTGTCGGAGTGTAAAGAAGTCTGCTGTGCTCTGTTAGTGTGATGGAAAGGTGAGTGATGGAAAAAGCACATTTGTCATGGCTTCTCACTGAGTGTTACACACTCTCTCTCTCTCTCTGTCTGAGTTTAAAACTCAAAATTCAAAATATATCTTACAACTCTGAGATTTTTGTCTCAGAGTTCTGAATTTATATCTCAGAATTGCATGAAAAAAGTTGAATTTGTGAGATTGTCTTTTTTTATCCTGTTGTGGAAAGGAGCTTCCATAAGAACCAGATCAATCATAGTTTCCAATCATTTGCACTTGTCTCTTCATGTCTGTTAGTGTTCACATGCATCGCCAATGAACAAATCGTCTACATGGCACACTTTCAGATATTGTGAAAATATCAAAACCCGGCAGAAAATTTTCTACTCCACTTCAAAGTGTTACATTATTTCCAAATGCTCTGACTTTTTTCTACCTTTGCATGCATTCTCAGCCACCCGTCCTGATAATTGCCATTAGTGTGATTTGTGCACACTTTGGTGAGACACTTTGGTTAGAAAGTGTCTAATAAAGACATTTAAGGATTTTAGGGACTTATCCAACATAGGTATGCACATTATTTTCCCATCAATTATTGCGCAAACTGAACCAAAATGAGCTCCTTATAGCATCATTGCAAAATCTCTCACAATCTCTTATTGGTTTTGAAAAGAAAAAGCCCTTTTCCTGATTGCTTATTGAACACGTGTAGTAACTGATAACTTAACTGGTTACCCTTTTTCTCTTTCCAACCCATTACTAGACTTGTATGGAATCTGCACACTTTTCCTGCATGGTTTTTGCACTGCTGTTGAGGGAAACACTGTGGAATAGATACAAACATGGAAAAAAATGTTAAGCAAAGCATTTTGAACTTATAATATAATAATAATAAACTTGCAAAGTATTTACAGAATTTTAAGAACGACATATCCTGATTCTGTGGAAATCTGCTGATGTTATATTTTATTAATTCCCCAAAATTAAGACGTTTGCCTAATTAGCTTTTGTTTTTGAATAAACTGACTAGCAATATTTAATGTTGGCCACTTAGTCATAAATATCTCATAAATGTCAACTTATTGACAGAGTTTTGATTCATTTCAAATCAAACGTGATCGAATGTGATGTTAGATGTAATAATCAATTTTTCATTTTGATCAGAAACAAGAGTTTGCAACTCGTAATTAGATTTTGATTTTTTTTTTCTTAAACTAAACATACTGGGTATTTAAGCAATATCACAAGTGTTGTTATTGTTAACTGAAATAAAGCTGAAATAAAATCTAAATATTAGATGACAAACTTAAACCTAAAAAATATATTTTATTCAATATTATTCAAAATATTATTAATTATATTCAGACCAACAGCACAATTACAAGTTTGATATCGCTTTTATACAACAGTTAATATTAAGTAACTTACATTTCAGATTCAATATTGCAAGTTACTCTTTTTTTTTTTTTTTTTTTTGCTTCACTAACTTCAATAGTTCGAAATGAAGCTAAAGGAGAATATATGAAATAACTCATTCATTTCTCTATGTAACATAACACTCTTTTCTTACATTTTAACTGCATGAGCAGGGTTGAAAAAGAAGTCAAAAAGTCAAAGAGCACTTATTCTTCCTGGTGACAAGCAAACCAAACTAATGGGGAACATCTCACCCAAAGCCAGACAGAGTTCATCCATCTGAATTTTTAAAGCACACGTGTTTCAGACAGACAGACAGGTGTGTGAATGCGTCTAGACAAAAAACACAGATCACAGGCCCTGAGACATCGATGTCCTGGTGGCTTTCTCGTTCCACGACTCGTCGCTTTGAGACAAGACATGTCAAATCACAGCCTCACCATCACAAGCGCTTGTAGCGTATGTCCATCACGGCGGATGTGGGGTCAAACAGGAAACGAGCTGGCACCACCGACTGAAAACCAGTGCACAAGGCAGTCTTGGGAATAAAGTGAACTTTGGACAGGCTAGACAAGCCAATCAGGGGCCACACAACCCTAATGGGCTCCCGTTCCTATAGTCACCATGACAACACAGAGTCTGACACATTTACAATGACATGATGCTTCAGTTCGGTCTTCTCTGACAGAAAGGAAGTGACAGAGAGGAAGAGACTCTCATTGTTCCATCTCTCTTGCTTATCAGTGGAGAGAGTTGTAACTGTGTCATGCTTTAACACAACCAAATCACCCAATTGAGCCAATCAACAGAGTCCAAAATATTCTGGAGCCAGAGGAAATGGCATCAAGTCAACATAAGAACTTCCACAGATCCCTTCACTATCACTTTCATCTTGAGCTGTGGCGTCAAAAGCAGAAGACCAAGAAAAACACTTGTAAGAGCCTTCCAAAAACAGGTACGGGTAAAACATCTGCTATAATTTTATGAAATATTAGTGATGCATGTCGCAAAACATTTTATTTTGTTAGAATATACCGTGTTTACTGCACCGCTTGTCAGAAGCATCGCTCCCCACTTCTGAATCTTCAGTGCCACGGCAACTTTTTAAACAATTTGACTTTATAAATATGATACTGAACAAATAGTAATTAAATAAAATAAAAAAAACAGCTATAAATACTACATTATCAGCTGCCATTGGGAAACACTTTATCACATCAAAAATTGGAGACCATATTGAATCAGTGTGACAATTTCTTTAATGAACTGAATCGATCAGACCTTTTACTGAATTGAACAACATCTGACTCACTGAACTGAACATTATGGACACCATGTAATGACACAGACATATTTTTGTGTCAGTAATGTAGACCTACTGTTATAGAATCTTCAAGCTATATCTCCAACTCACCATTAAGTAAAATAAAGCTACATAAACAGAGAGTTAAGAACATAGATAGAAAAGGACACGAAGAGCGAGCGTTTGAGGGCAAATAACACCACCACCACCCCGGTTTTCCTTCATTCTTCACTTATCCATGGAAAGACTGAAGTAAAGTCACTGGCCACAGAAGAAGATAAATCAGTTGTGACATTTCTGGATGGAACGTTTTGCATTTAATTAGCGTGAGACACGCTGGAGAATGTTGAATTATCTGAAGACACGCCTGCGTAGAGCAGCAGTCAGGTTGTCTGTTAAGACGCTCTACGTTCAGTTATCAGGACGCACCGTCCATTTATTTTGCGCGTTCACTTAATTTCGCTCAACGGCCTCTTGTAGGGCACCAGACATCTGATAGCTAATTATCTGGCAGCTAGCTGAAGCGGCTGGATCTCAGCAAAAGCCTTGATTCTGCTAACAAAATCCACTTTCCATCTTTAACGTCTGATATAGCTGAACCGATTTAGCAGTTCTGATTAGCATAGGCTCGTCAGTCTGGTAGACAAGGTAAAGAGTCAGAAAATAGGAATGAAGTAAAGTCTCTTACCTTGTTGCGGGTAGATCGAAAATATCTCTCAAAACCAGCCTGGAACAATATTTGGCACCGAGGATGGATCATTACATGACCCCTCAGGCCTGCGAACAGGGAACAGTATTGACTTTGCGAGTCCCAATGGCCGTGTATCTTTGCTTGCTCTTCTTTGGTGCATAAGAACTATAGAGTTGGATAATAGGGGATCTGAAGCTTCCTGTAAAGGAGGTTTATTGATCGCGACAGCGGTCAGACCCCTATTTGTTCGGCTGGTATTAAATGCTCCCACCTCTCTATATTTAAAGGTTGATAAAAAATACATGGACTGTGGCAGTAATGGTTTATATAACAGAACTCAGACGATTAGGCCATCGTTTTAATGTGTGTGTGTGTGTACACAGAGCATCAGTGTATTTCCCTTCAGACGTATCCTTTGCCCTGTTCATAAAGACAGATGTAGTAGGACAGCATAGGTGGGAATGATTCGGGAACGACTGAGGGAATGATTCAGTGATTCACTGATATCACAGAAAACGACTCTCACTGTTCCACAATTACTGGTTTAATGGTGCAACCAAAACAAAGGCTGCATCCGAATTGCCTCCTATTTCCTCATTCACTACCCAGTAGGCACCTTGATATCAATTTGACATCAAATATTGGTCAAGACTTGATCAAGATGCTGTAACATAATTTTAAATTCAGTTTGGATGGCAATTTCTTCCAGTGGCAATTGGGTGAAAATGGGAAGTTAATTCCTCATTAAAATTAGTTTCATGTATTATGTTAATATAATATATTTGATGTAAAATTTACATCAAATCAGCATCATGTCAAGTTTTTGACATCAGTTTGATTTGCATATTTGGCCTGTTTTTTGATGTCAATTTGATGTCCTTTTCGGTATATATACCCAATGTAAAAATATACATATATTGCGAAGGCTTAAATAAACAAACAAACAAACAAACAAACAAATAAATATCATTGGAGTATGTTTTTAAAGAAAATACTACTACAGTCTTGCTACTTCAAAATTTCATGTTTAATTCAATATGGCACTTGCCCACGGTTTGTAAGTATTTGTGAAATTTACTAGTAATTTCTGAGTGAAAACTGTTTCAAAGTAAATTCTACATAATTTTTTAGTGTACATTATACTCCACTAATAAAGTCCAATGAATAAGTGAATGAAAACGAGTCACTGGATTGTACACTCATTGTAGACTCACTATTGAAGTGCATTATGGGATTGAATGAGTGCACTAGATAATGTCCACTATGGTTTCGAACACCACTACAAATTACTGTACCTTCAAATAGTGTATTAATGGCAACCTGATTTAATGAGAAAATTCTTATGAGATGGCGATTTCATATGAATTTGCATGATGTGATTCATATGAAAACATATGATTTTTAGAAGAAGCACAAGCATAAAGGTCCATCAATGGGGTGTCAACAGATCACACGAAAACATACACGAGATCGTGAACTCATAGAATTATCCACCAATTGCCAAAATGTAAAATATTTATGAATTGCCATGAAAATGTGTTGCAAAGAGTCAATGAATCAGTCAGTGAACAAATCTTTTTATTGAACTGAATCAAAAGATAAGTCACAGGGATGAATCAATATCTTTAACACTGTTGAGAAAGCATCTTGGTGATGCCTCTGCTCAGCTATTTTTGTAGGCAAGTTATGTTTCAGAAACATTTCAAATGAGCAATAAAATCTGATAATAAACATATGATACATTTTGAATCACGACTCTATATATTTGATGTCTTCTTAATTAACCATGCATGCATGGCACCGACTGCACACATTTAGCTTAGTTGACACTTTCAAGTAAGACTGTATGGGGAAGTGCACACTTTATCTTGCCCTGTGAGAGCTCTCTCTATCGCTGTTGTTTAATCTGAACTGTAGATTCAAACACACACACTTGTTTGGGATAGCCTTCATGTCTTTAGCTCCTTCTTGGTCTCTTGCTGTGCATCTCTCTCTCTCTGTCTCATGGGCGGAACTGCACTGAGGGGGTCAATTGCTCTACAGCCAATTTGTTAGCAGTGCACGCCTGACTGTGCTGCCCCTCACTAATACATCACAGCCATTTGCAGCGGTTCACACAGACCACACACATTTGTCTGAAAGTCATGTACTGTACACACTCCTGAAGCCTGAAATTCACACGCTCCCGGTCATGAAACAGTTCTGATACCTGCTTACTTTATAACATAAGGAATGAACACAATGATACAATACCTAATGTTCATATGGATATTATTTGGGCTGTCAAGTGCCCAAATTTACAATAAATAAAATATTTTTTTCATGTTTTACTGCATAAACGCAAAATAACTGCATAAAAAGAAAAACAAAGAAAGAAAGAAAGAAAGCTGAATATATTAATTTTGATCTGATTTCATGTTGGCTCCAGAGATGTTCTCCAGATCTGAAGATGGTTCCTGGGGAAATGGACTAATTACTTAAAGTATAAAAAAGTGTACAAGACTTATCATGTGTAAGATTTAAATTTATTATCTCTCATTTATGGAAAATGACTGTGTCCTGCTACAATCTTTTGTAGAATGAATTGGAAAATACATGCCATATATGAACCTGGAAAGAGAATATAGAATATTCCGTTGATTCAGAATATTCAGTTTTCAGTTACAAAAACAACATTAAGTCAGTATGATATTCTGGGTCCGTATTCACAAAACATCTTAAGGCTAAAAGTAAAAATTTAAATAAAAATTTAGGAGAAAATCTTAAAAATAGTGGGCGTGTCAGTCCTAAATTTAGGACTCCTAAATTTTTGCCCTAAGAGTATTTCACAAAGCGTTTTAATGCTGAAACTAGCACCATGTGGTGCGGCTGACACAGAAGAGCATACGCTGTTTGCGTCCAGTAGATACTCTCCAAAATGGTGCTACGGTGACGCAGAGGAGACGCTGAGGAGACAAATTGTTGAATAAAGTCGTTATTTTTGTTTTCTTTGTGGACAAAAAGTATTCTCGTAGCATCGTAAAATTACAGTTGAATCACTGATGGCAGATGGACTATTCTAACGATGTCTTTCATACTTTTCTGGGCCTTGACAGTGTTAATTACTGGGCAGTCTATGGGACAGTCACAAGCCTCCCGGTTTTCATCCAAAATATCTTAAATTGTGTTCCGAAGACGAACGAAGCTTTTACGGGTTTGGAACGACATGGGGCTAAGTGATTAATGACAAAATTTTCATTTTGGGGTGGAATAACCCTTTAAGACTTCTCTCTATTCCTTAGTAAAAGTTTGTCTCAGCAGCTTTGTGGATAGGTTTTAAGAGAAAACTTTTACTGCTATTTAGGAGAACTCTTAGTGGTAGGATAAAATGTTTTGTTAATACGGGCCCTGATCACTTGCAGGGTTATTGTAGTTAACTAAATCCAAAACCAATAAAAATAAAATACTTGATATAAAATAAATGTTAACTGTCTGAAAAAAAACTTAAAAACTTAAATTTATTTTATTGTAGTTATAGTTGCCAAAAACAATCTCATTTTCATTTAGTTTAACTTAATAAAAAATATTAAATTAATAAAAATGATTAAAAACTACATAAACGTATAAAAAAACAAAAATAATAGTAATACAAATGGCAAAACACAACAAAATTGAAACGTTAAAATGAAAATGAAAAATATATGGCAAAAAACAACAAAAGTGAAACTTTACAATGAAAATGAAAAATATAAAAACTATTCTCAGGTTGATCAAACTTAAACATTTTAAGGCAACACAAACCCTTGCTTTTTAAGTTGAAAAAAATTTTTTTTTTCTTCAGTGTAATATCTCAATACTAAAATAACACTGATCTCTAGATACAGCTCAAGTTCCTCCTTCATGTAAATCTATGGGATTTTTCACCCCTTTTATAGTCAGCCACCAGGTGGAAATCATAATTTCTTTCAGTCATTCATAAAGTATAGCACATGTACCTCTCCTCAAAAGTTGCATGATTTGAGTTATCATCATTACAGTATGATGTCAGAGGTGTTGCCCTCTTCAGTATCCCACTGGAACATCTGCTCTCAGGTGAAGCAATGGTTCTTGAGACAAGGCTGCAGTTCTTGAGACAAGGTGGAGATGAAGACAAACTCAAAATGTCATTTCTGTGGTTCTGCTGCATATGATTATTAATAGAGCAACAGACTTGAGACAGGACACAGACAGATTAGGGGCTCCGAGCCAGTGGGCATGATGGGTAATGAAACTAGTACAGCACTCAGTGTTCATTGTTTGTTTGCGTGAATGACGGTCTCCATTGAGAAGCTTGTGTATTTTTCATGTGTCATATGCTGCGGGGATCAATGGGAGTAATTAATAAGCTTTTCGGCGCGCATATACGCACTCTTTATAATCGACAAATGTTTTTTGTTGCATCACTTGACTCGATCTTTGTTGTGATTTTTATATAAAAAGGTGTCTGCTGAATCCCAGACAGACGCGAACCAACAGGAGATTATCTTTGTCTTCCTCTTTTTTCTCCTCTTTATCTCTCTCTATCGTCAGTGCTTCTTCTCCAGCCCTCTGGGCCACAGTGATGAATAAAGATGGCTCATATAAGTTTCGATCACCATGGAAACGCGGCACTCCCAGGGATTTAAGAGAAAGAAGCTGACGCCCAAATCTGTGAGGAATGTTCCGGCACGCTCCAGAGGAGCGCGGTACAGCTATGCCTCTCTCTCTCCTCACGACACGACACCGAAAAACACACTCTGTAACGCTGCCATGCCGCCCAGACGAAGTGTGTATGTGCTCTTGAGTCTTCTGAGGCGATGGTGGTTTTTAGAAGAAGATGGAAGTGATGTTCTCTCAGGATAATTGTGGCTTTTAACGCAGGTACGGAAGAACCGGAAAGGCTGGGAATGCTAGTTTTTCACTTAAATGCGCCATAATTTACACTTTGCCCATTCCTCTCAAAAAAGGGAGTTTACACAAACATTTTCCTTACACAACTCTTAAGTACTAGCCTACTCATGATTGTGGTCATTTCTTAATTAGCTGCTTTTTACTGCTTAATAAGTGGTGTAATTACATAAAACTCTTAAACACTAAAAGTTTCCCAAGATATGGCCCTTTATTTTTGTTTATAGCAATAAACCTTGACTAATATTAGGCTATAAGTGAAAACCCGTTAACTGTGTACATTTACATAGAAGTCTTAAAGGTACAGTGGCGAAAAACGATCCATTTAATTGTAAGAGTCAAAGAGATGGATGAAAAAGTCATGAAAGGATCAATTATATTTATTTTGCTGCTAAAAACTTGATATTAGTATTTTGAAATGATAAAACTGATTTTAACAATTATATAAATTATTACATAATAATAAATTATATAGTAATATATAGTATATAGTATATAGTAATTATTATTATATTAAATAATATATGACAAACAATATGTATATAACTTAAGTGGTCTATGAATATTCTGTATGTTTACCTAGGTACAGTGAAAGGGTAACAGAGGTTAAAATAGTCAAAACAAAAATAAATAATTTAAAAAAAAAATTAAACAAACAAAAAAAACTAAATCATGTTTATTTATTGTGCAAAAAAAACAAAAACATATACAAGTCTTAGAGTTACAGTAGCAAAAACGTTTTATTTCGAAAGGGTGGGAAGTGTCATGATCATAAAAACACAAATTATATTTATTTTACTGCAAAAACCTTGACCAACATTTTTAATTATTTTATAATACATTATATATTATAAGTATTGTATTATATATAATGGATAATAAACTATATAAACTTATGAACTATTATATTAATTATAACAAATTATATGATTAATGATATTTAATTAATCGCATATATTATGTTATAAATAATACGTGTGATTATTTTAAAGTCTTTAAAATTACAAATTGGCAGAGATTAGTGGCCTATAAGAGGAATAACATGAGTGTCTCTAGTTACTTTGAAAATGCATGTGATTATCAATATCATTAATCAGAGGTTTCTCTCTGTCCTGTGTGTGTGTGAATTATCTGGTTGATTAGCTCCTTGCACTTCTAATCAAGACTCTATAATGCTCCTCAAAAAATTCATTGCTGAATTGAGCATTTGTAATCAATATGTATATGAGAGCAAAAAGAAAAAGTAGGGAATTTTGTGTGTGTGCGCATGTTTGTGACAAAGAGGCAGAAAAGACAGAATGTACACAGACAAACAGAAAAAACTGTCATAAAATATCCTGTTTGTTTTGCCTCACCAAAGAAAAACAAACAAACAAAAAAAAAAACAGAAGGAACCAGTGAACTTCTATCCAGTCTGCAGATCAGTAAGTCCTTCTCTCTGCTCACGTCAGTGGATTTATTGTCTGCTGAAAGCAGGAATTCTCAATCTCTTCTCAGCCTGGAGTCTTTGGTCTCATCTCCCTTTATCTCACTCTGAGCCTCTGGAGCAGATCCACGGCTTCATATACCGTCTGAGAGATATTTTTCTCCACACTCCTGGAGAATCAGACTACCTGTTGTTCTATCCTTCCTTTATTAAATAATACTTTATAGAGTTGGAAAACCCCCTCGGTGTGTGATAAGGAACAGATCCCTACAAACTTCGAGTCAAATATGTGGCCACTGAAACCCCATGAGACAAAAATTGTGTTTGGGAAGTTATACAATAGAATACTCTCAAGCATTGTAAAAATAAAAATTCATTAGATAGTTTTAGATGTGCACCACACACACACACACACACACACACACACACACAATAGGTGGAGGCAAGTGACTGTTTTTTATGAATGAGTCATTCATTCAAATGAATCGGTCAAAAAAGCTGATTCATTCAAGAAATAAATGTGACTGTCTTAAATGAGTCACTGAATCATTTACCTCAATGTTTTTTTTTAGTGCTGACAAATCGATTAATTGTGATTAATCGCATCCAAAACAAAAGTTTGTGTTTACATAATATATGTGTGAGTACTGTGTATATTTATATGTATATATAAGTATACACACATACATGTACTGTATATATTTAAGAATTATATGCAATATATTTATTCATATCATTTTTTATATAAATCATATATATATATATATATATATATTAGTGCTGTCAATCGATTAAAAAAAATTAACTAATTAATCGCACATTTTTCTAAAATTAATCGCGATTAATCGCGATTAATTCCACCTAACATTAAAGATTTTAAATATACTTTTATATTGCAGTAATTTCACATTCAATCTTCTAGATATTAAATGTACAAACAACATAAGACAGTATATTTTTTAATATTCCTTTAATGGCATCTTTTTTTATGATTGAAGGCCAGCATACTGATATCAATACTACTGATGTCTCTATAAAATAGTTTTTTCCCCTTAATATTTAACCATTGACTGTAGCCATTCAGCGTTACAGTATAATTGAGAGCTATCAATTTTTACATTTATTAGACTTAACTTCTAATTTAAGTGAACTTAAAACAATCTTCACATGAACCTATTATAATAAATGACATATTTAGCTACCTGCGCCCTTTAGCAGAAATATATGGAAAATGAATAGTTACCAAACACTAAATTCTAAATTAAATGTAGATGAACCCCGTAAAGCTATAAAAGTTATTGATTTCCTCTTTCTTCTTTTGTTCTTGGATTAATAGACATCACAGCAGCTGGTTATTAGCTTATTTGCCTGCTATTGCTTTAAAAGCTGCTACTGCTGCGTGACGTGGATCTTGACATGCATCGTATTTTCTCACAACTCTTTACCTTTTCTGACTCACTTCAGGTCTTAAAGTCTCTACTAATGAGTGGACGAGTTGAATCGGGAGTGTTATATAAGGGAGACAGTGCTGGGGTGCCTCAGGACAGTTTTAAAACCATTTCAGAGACATGTTCTTAAATGTGACGCATGTATAACATATTGCATGCATGTACACAGTTTTAAGGCAGTTTTAATCGCCTTTTTGGTAACGTCATGCCTTAACTGACGGCATAACTACGACATTGCATGCACATAGTTTCTTTTGCTGTTTGATATGAAATGATACAGGCTACAGCTTGCGCCGGCACCTTTGTGCGTGTATTTGAAGAGCGCGCGCTAGGAGCACAGTATCTTTTTCGCGCTTGTTTGACTCGCGCCTGGCGCGGAGGTGACGTTAGAGTGCGCGTCTGAAACGTCTCCCGTTTGATGTGGTCATAAAGACGTTCTGCATCTAAATAAACGTAATCCTTTTCAAGAAAAAAGAGACGGAGGCAGCAGTTGCGAATGGGGTGGCCAACCCAAGCCCTGCCCCTGCGTTAATTGCATAAAAAAATTAACGCGTTAATCTGAAAAAAATTAATCGCATGCGTTAACGCGCTAATTTTGACACCACTAATATATATATATATATATATATACAGTGCCCTCCACTAATATTGGCACCCTTGGTAAATATGAGCAAAGGCGGCTGTGAAAATAAATCTGCATCGTTTTCCTTTTGATCTTTCATTCAAAAAATTCACAAAATTCTAACCTATCATTGAAGTAAAACAATTGAAAGTGGGGGGAAAATATCATTGTGAAATAAATGCTTTCTGTAGTTCACGTTGGCCACAATTATTGGCACCCAATTATTGCAACATCCTTTTCCCAAGATAACAGCTCCGAGCTTTCTCCTATAATGCCTGATGATTTTGGAGAAAACCTGATAAGAGATCAGAGACCATTCCTTCATCCAGTATCACTCCAGACCCTTTAGATTCCCAGCTCCCTGTTGGTGCTTCTCTTCAGTTCCACCACTCATTTTCTACAGGGTTCAGGTCAGAGGACTGGGACAGCCATGGCAAAAGCTTCATTTTGTGCTCAGTGACCCATTTTTGTGTTGATTTTGATGTTTGTTTTAGATTGTTGTCCTGATGGAAGATCCAACCACGGCCCATTATAAGATTTCAAACAGAGGCAGTCAGGTTTAAATTTTTTATCTGTTGGTATTTGAGAGAATCCAAGATGCCATGCATCTGAACAAGACGTCCAGGACCTCCGGCAGAAAAACAGACCAACAACATTAAAGATCCAGCAGTATATTTAACTGTGGGCATGGGGCACTTTTTATCCTTGTTTGTACTAAACCTATCTGGTGGGTTTGCTGCTAAAAAGCTATTTTTCCAGTTTCATCTGACCATAGAAGCCAGTGCCATTTGAAGTTCCAGACGTGTCTGATAACTGAATGGAGTTTGTTTTTGGATGAGCTAGGAGAATTTTTCTTGAAACCCTGCTGAACAACATGTGGTGATGTAGGGGCTGTTTGATTTTTTTTTTTTCAGCTTTCTGACCCCAAGACTGAACTAATCTCTGCAGTTCTCCAGCTGTTGTCCTTGGAGAGTCTTTGGCCACTCAAACTCTCCTCCTCACTGTGCATTAGGATGATATAGACACACGTCCTCTTCCAGGCAGATTTGTAACATCTTTAGTTGATTGCGACCTCTTAATTATTGCCCTGGTGGTGGAAATGGGGATTTTCAATGCTTTAACTCTTTTCTTACAGCCACTTTCTATTTTGTGAAGCTCAAGAATCTTGTTCTGCACATCAGAACTATATTCTTTAGTTTTACTCCTTGTGATGGTCGTTTAAGGGAATTTATGGCTTTTGTGTTCCTCATATTTATAATCCTGTGGAACAGGAAGTCATGGCTGGACAATTTCATGCTCCGAGTCACCCTGGTGTGCTAAAAAATGTGAATATGAATGGGAATATAATTCAGAGATATTTTACTCATAAGAATTTCTAGGGGTGCCAATAATTGTGGCCAACATGTATTGGAGAAAAACATTTATTTCATCATGAGATTTTCTCCCCATTTTCAATTGTTTTACTTCAATGATAGGTTAGAATTTTGTGAATTTTTTGAATGAAAGATCAAAAGGATAAACAATGCAGATTTATTTTCACAGCCGCCTTTGCTCATATTTACCAAGGGTGCCAATATTAGTGGAGGGCACTGTATATATATATATATATATATATATATATGTATACATACACACACATGTGTGGGTAATTATATATAGATATAAATATACACAGTACACATATATTATGTAAACAAACTTTTATTTGGATGTGATTAATCGCGATTAATCGATTTGATAGCACAAGTTTAAATAATACAAGTAGATTTTTTATTATATAGAACACTTGCCAATTGTCACATATTCTGATGTAAACCATTTAAAAATAAAACTAATGCTTTATTTTTAAAGCCCTTTTTGTATTACTGAACTAAATCTATCAAATAATGTGAGTATGTGAGTATCCATAAATCATGAGGACACTCATAGCATACAAATGACATTGCTTTCTGAAAATGAACCAGATTAAACTACTCACAAAATTTAACATGAAAAGTTTGTGAATCCTTGTGCAAACAAATAAAACAAAACAGCATGCCATGCTCGTCTGCTCAAATCCTTCAAACCCCTCCCGTCCTCAACCAGCCGTCTCATCCAGAACAGGTTTAACTACACCTGTCTTCACTTCCTTATTTATGCCCTTATTTTTGCGCTGATAATCTGTGAGCTATGAGAAAGATTCAACCTCGTAGTCAGAGTGCAGATGAGCAGTTCACCTTAAGAGCGAGAGAAGCAGGTGTGCATATTAAAGACATCAGGTACGTACACTGCAATTCAAACTTGTATACACTAAAAATGGTTTGATATGAACTGCATCAAATTAAAACCTCTGTGATGTTTATATTATGTTTGTTATATTATCTATTTCAGATATTGTTCTTTTCAATGCTCTGCAAACTTATGAAATCATTGCTCATTTAACTCAGAGCTGATCATGGGAGCTTCACAGAGCAAGGATAAGATGCAGTGCAACAAATACCTGAATGGAAAAGGTCCTCCACCGCTGGGTGAGACAAGTGAGTTTATGAACGCTTTCTATCGGTCACATCATTGGTCAATCTGACATACAGTAGGTTCATGACGCTGAAAGACAAATGGTACACAAAATCTGCTTTTCCACTTTTAAGATTGCATGAATGTTTTTGCATTAGATAATAAAATATTAAACCATATGTCTTTTATTTTACAAAAAAAATTTACAAAAGCACACTTTTCAGTCAAATTCTAGCTCGCTTTTTCCAATAAGTCTGTCATTGTATATTATGAATTATTGTTGGCTCCTTGACAAATTGCTTTTGTTCCTCTTTTGTAAGCCGCTTTGGATAGAAGCGTACTATAATGTACAGTTTTTAGGTTTTAAATAATAAAACAACAGATTAATATTTGGATGCTTTTTGATGTCGAACATTAGTGGAGCATGTTCATACAGTAGTTTATGTAATAAACTATACCTGGTTACACTGATAAGATACCTGTGTGAGTTTGAAGACTGACATCGTTCATCCACAATCATCTATATGGACCTGTTAGTTAAAAATAATCAAAAATTAGCTCAGGAATGTGAAGTTAGCACCTATTTAGTGTCTGTTTTATTTTATGGTTGTTCAAACAGATGGTCAAGGTTCAAACAACCACAAAAAGAATAGTCTGATAAAACAAGGAAACCAGCCAGACGGAGGGCAGATGAATTGGAATATCGAGAGACGGAGTTTGCCGGGACATTCTGACTGTGACACCATTCAAATCGTCTTTCGTTTTGATGATGGAATCCAGTCGGTGAGCTCATGATGTGCTCTTATTTTTTACTGTATCACTTCGACAATGTTTTAGTATCAAGGTGAATTGACACACCTTTTCAGTGTATCACTGACAGCTCTAAAACATCTGAGCTATCTGTCTTTCTGCTCTGTGGAATCCTGTCCGGCTTGTTTCTCATTCACTTCCACAGGGCAAATGGAGACACTGACGGATGTGTGCTGATAACTACTGAAATCCCCTGTCATGATAGGCACTAATGCATGAAGTGTTTATAAAGCACTGTGCTTGAGCTTTCATACAGTGTCCATGAGTTTTGTTTTTGTTTTTTTGGTTTTTTTAAATCAGAGTTGTTCATGTGAATGTATAGCTTTACTATAGTCCCATCTCAAAATTTTACTTTTGTTTTAGGCATTTAAATAAATTATTATAAATAATATATAAATATGTTCTTATATCATTTATAATTTATATTTCATTTTATATATAGTTTATATAGAACGTTATATTTTCTAAATCATTAATTGAAATTGAAATTAATTGCAAAGAATATATATATATCTTCAAATAAATAATTTTTTTATGGTTTTAGTTTCAGCTAAAGATATTAGTCCCTGCCGTTGAAAAACAGCCCCACAGCATCAGGCTGCTACCAGCACACTTTACTTTTGGGATGGTACTCTGCAGGTGATGAGAAGAGCTGGTTTCCTTCAAACATGATGCTTAGAATTGAGGTTCATCAGACCAGAGAATCTTGTTTCTCAGAGTCTGAGGGTCCTTTAGGTGCTTTTTTGCAAATTCCAAGTGGGTTTTCATGTGTCTTCACTGATGAGAGGATTGAGTCGGGCCACACCGCCATAAAGCCCAGATCAGTGGAGTGTTGCAGTGATGTTTGTCCTTCTGTAGGTTTCTCCCATCTGCATATATGATCATGGAGCTCAACTAGAGTGACCATCAGGTTGTTGGTCACCACTCTAACCAAAGCCCTTCTCCATCAATTGCTCAGTTTTGCCAGGAGGCCAGCTCTATGAAGAGTCTTGGTTGTTCCAAACGTCTTCCATTATGGATAATGGAGGCTACATGCTTCTGTGAACCTTCAATGCAGCATAATTTTTTTCTGAACTCTTCCCCAGATGTGTGGTTTGATGCAATCCTGTCTCTGAGCTCTACAGGCAGTTCTTTTGACCTCAGGGCTTGGTCTTTGCTCTAATATGCATTTTCAGCTGTTAGACCTTTTATTAAGACATGTGTGCCTTTCCAAATCATACCCATTCAATTGAATTTGCCACAGGTTAACTTCACTCAAAGTGTGGTAACATTTACAAGCAAAATGAATGTTCCTGAGCTAAATTCCAACTGTCCCAGATAAGGGTATGAATACTTATGCAATGGAATCCTTTAAGTTTTTTATCTTTAATAAATTTGCAAAGATGTTAAAAACCTGTTATTTGCTTTATGGTGTATGGAGTGTAGATTTATGCGGAGAAAATGTCATTTAAAGCAGTTTAACATAAAGCTGCAACATAACAAAACGTGAAAAAAATGAAGGGGTTTGAATACTTTTGCAAGGCACTGTATATATATTTGTGCATTAACTCCTAGACTTGAACATAGTTTTATAACTTCATTTAAGTATGCAAGTGATCAGCTTAAGTAACTCATCCTGCAGGACAAGCATCCTCATCCAGGACACAGCTACAAGGGCACTGAATTTGTGGCCTACCTGCCTCAGAACATCACAGGGACCAAGATCCTCCGGCTACTGGAACAGGCCTTCGAACACAAGCTGCTGTTCACTGTGGCAGCCAATAGCAGCGGTGAATACTGTGTGATGCCTGCAGATATACCACTGAAGACTCTGGACAGCGGGGGACCTGGAAGGTATGTAATAATTATATTTAAATGAAATGGATTCCAAATGATAGATCAGGTTCACCACCATTCTTCATCATCACTGCAGAGTTTAAATATAAATATTGTCAATTTACTAAACAACAACAACAAAATATCTGTAAAATATATACTTTGCATTAATTTGCACTATTCTTTTAATTATTTAAATATTTTTAAATTCAAATTCTTATTTTTTTTAAAAAAAATTCAAATTCCCATTTTTTTTAAATTAAAAATTCTCATTTTTAATTAAAAAAATCCCTTTTTTTAAATAAAATTTCATTTATTTATTTTAAAACTATACTCAGGTTTGATTTTATTTCTCATTTACTTATAATAAAATATTCTGTTGTTTTATTTTAAATGAATTTGATGATTTTGTCAATAATAATGAAACAATAATATAAATAATAAACATATAATATAATAAAAAGTATTAAAAAAGATTTGAAAAAAATCCAATTCAATTCATAAGCTCTAGAAAGCATTTATTTATTTAAAATATAATAATCTATTATAATATTGTTTTTCTTTTTACTTAAGTTAACTTCATTTTGTATTTAATTAAAACAAATAATTAAGTAATATAAATCAAATTTTGTAACTGTTTTAAAAATCATTATGTTATACATTTAATCAACATTCTAGGTTAACATAGCCCTAAAAATACATTTTGTAAAATCTTTTTTATCTCAAATTTTCTGTGGGCCTCCTGGGGGTCCCCAGACCCTATTTCAGCTAAGTGTACCTTTTAATGTTGACGTTAAATAATAATCCAGTCATTTTCTCTCTCCTGTTGTGTCAGCTTGGGCTATCCAGATCCAACGTACTTGAAATCAGTGAGGAAAAGTCTCAAGGTAAAGGGGATCAAATGAGAGAGAATGGACTACTATTACTATAACAACTGTTGATTCCAAACATCATCATGACCCTGCATGATCAAGATATGGATATGGATGTGGCATGATTAGATGGAGTTTGACATCTCCAAATCTACAGAACATGGTCAAGGCTGATCAGTTTGAATGTATGAGGACCTTTATATGCCAAAAACTGAGTTGCAACGATGCACAAGGTGACTTGTGAGATGTGGTGTATTTTCTATTAAAAAATGAAGAATGAAGTAAGACAGTATTGTATACACTGCAAGCTATTGTACAGTATGTTTGTTTAAAGTGTTTTAAATAATTTTCAATTAAAATGACAAATTTAACTACTTTCTGGATTTTTAAATGAATTTTCTACATCAGTAAATTTTCCTCATTATTTTAGTATTATACTGTTTATTAATATTTGGAATTAGCTTCGATTTTCAGTTTTCATTTTTATTTTTAGTTTAAGTGTTTTGTGCTTTTGTCATTTTTATTACTTTTTTAATATTTCTATATATTTATCGTTCTTTCAGTTTTAAAGTAATTTTAGTACATCAGCTTAAACCTTTTTTCAGTTTTTCATCTAATATCTATTGTATTTTTCAGCTTTCAATTAACAAAAATTCATTTAATTTTTTTTTTTTTAGTTTTAGTTCACAAAAACTCTTATTCTTTACATTAATCTGACTCAAATATTGATAATAAGTTACTAGAAATGAATAAAATAAAGAAGTATTCAGCATTAAAGGCAGAAAGCATTGCATACTCTTCTCCGCCTGCTCAGTCCGCACCGCCTGCCAGGTGAAGTCAACACATCCTCTGCAATATTTCCTCCGTGCATGAAATGTGTCTGCACATTGCCGAGTGTGAACTTTCCCAGGCTGACGGTGGCCCTCTGTTCTCCTCAAACTGAATTACACACCAGGCTTCATACTCACAATAAAGAGTAATCGGATTGGCAGGCCCCATTAGAGAGGGCTCCGTCATCTCCAGGGGCATTCTTAAACCACTTTCTCGTGGACGCTCCGCCAGGAGTCATCCGTCCCGACTGTCAGCCTCCACCACGACTCTGACAGCTATCAAATCTGTTCCTGCCCCATCTTCCTTCAATCTGCGTGGCTCTCCGCTCCTCAGTCAGCCCCCTCTCTCTCTCTCTCCGTTCACGACCCGAAGGATCCGGCCTCTGTCTGTCTGTGTCATGAACCTGCTTATGACTATACCTAACCTATTATTTTAATTACTTAACACTTGCTTACTGACTTTAATTATGATAAAAAAAATAAATAAAAAAAACTTTCGTACTTCCTTATTTAAGATGTGTTTCCTTCATCAAGTCAAGTCGAGCTTTATTGTCATTCCGCTACATGTGGGGACATACAGTGGAACGAAATGTTGTGCCTCACAGGACCACGGTGCTACATAAATACAGACATACAACAATGAAGTAAAACAGTATAAACCTATACACAACTAACCTACTGAAAGATTTTGACTATAAATATACTATATATAAATGGTTACCTACACATAAACTAAAAAAATGTTCATCAAAATGTTCATTAACTTGAATACTGAGTGATAATATTTCTGTCATATTGAAATATTGTGTTTACCTGCTTCAGAAACATTAATATTAGAATTGAGGAGTGGAGACAATTACATTTTAAAGCATCTGTGTGAAAACAAACCTGAAATGAGACCTGAGGATTTGAGGAGAAAAACAAGAGATTCTTAAGAAATTAAGGTTAGTAGGGTAATTAATAAGTGCATTCCAGGTAATTATTCATGGGATTTACCAGGTAGATTACAAATAGTCCATTACTGATTCCAACTTTCCCCTTATGAAAATTAACCATGGTTTTACTACAAATAAAACCACAAAAAAACATGGTTACTATAGTTAAACCAAGGTAACCACAAATTAACCATGGTTTTGCTACACTATCCATGGTATTTGTAGTAAAACTGTGGTTATACAAGTGGTAATCAATATGCCAAAAACCATGGTTGCTACATTTTTACTTTAATAAAACCATGGTTACTCTTCGTAAGGGACATGACAAAAATCGTAGTTAGTAACGTAATCCGTTACATTACACATTTTAGGTAGGCTAATATAATCAGACTACTTTTAGATTACTTTTGACCTAACTTGTTTATCACATTGATTGACTCCTTCCTTTCCTCCTCGTTAAGCAATACAAAGTTCAGAAATCGTTGGCGTTTTTCTCACGAGGGGAGTGTTTGTGGTGTTTTGCCATGTCTTCCCCACTGGGGGGCTGAGTGTTGGTTTGTGCGCTGGCTGCTTGTGATGAATGAGCTGAGGGCGTGTTTTCATTAGGCTGTTTAATTTGGAGGACAATTAGACTTCATCCTCTTTTAGAAGACAAAGCAGATTCTAAAGTTGTTAATTAAAAGGCCGAGCTGCAGACAGTGAAGATGGATGTGAACAGGGAATCCTCTCCAACAACAACACTGCGCTCCAAAGTCAATTCTTCCTTGTCTAACTAGCTGTTCTCATCTCCCCATCAAAACTAGTTGGTAATCACTACCTAGTTACACATTTTGTCTTCTCTGTTCTGAGTTGTTTCATTTACTCTCCTTTCTTCTCATCTAATGTCTTTTCGACTTGTTTTGCGTTGTTTCCTTTCATCTCATCTCCACTGCTCTTCTCATTTCCTCTGCATTACGTTTGTCTTTTCTCATTTAATTTTGTTTTGTCTTGAATCAGCTCTTTATGTGCTCTCTTCTAATTTAGTCTGACCTCCTTTCCTCTCCGCATCCAAAACTAGTTAGTTATCACTATCTAGTTCCTATTGTTTTGTCTCCTCTGCTCTATACTCTCATCTTATTTCTCCTGTTGTTTATCTTATTTTAGTATCTCGTCTCATCTCATCTCAAATTCTTGCTCTCTTATCTCCTTTCCTCTCATCTCCTCTTTTGTCTTTTCTCATCTAATTTTTTCTGCTTTGTTCTCATCTCTTCTCATCTTGTTTCATCTCCTCTGTTGTTGTCTTGTCTCCTCTCCTCATGTCTCTTCATCTACACTCTTCATCTCCTCTCTTTTCTCCTTTTCTTACTTTTGTCTTTTCTCATCTCATCTCCTTCTCATCTTCATTTTTCTACTCTGCTTTCTTCTCATCATGTCTCATCTTTGCTGTCTTGTCTCATCTCCTCTTCTTTCCTCTCATCTCCTCTGTCTTTTCTTGTCTCATTTCTTTCTGCTTTGTTTTCATCTATTCCCATCTTGTCTCATCTCTTCTCTTCTGGTCTCCCCATGTTTTTTCCCCGGTCTCATCTCTTCTCTTTTCTCCTTTTCTTACTTTTGTCTTTTCTCATCTCATCTCCTTCTCGTCTCCTGTCGTTATCTTTTGTCTCATCTCTTTTTTTGTACTCTGCTCTCTTCTCATCACGTCTCATCGCTGCTATTGTCTTGTCTCATCTCCTCTTCTTTCCTCTCATTTCATCTCCTCTTTGTCTTTTCTCATCTCGCTTCTTTCTGCTTTGTTCTCATCTCTTCTCATCTCATCTCATCTCTTCTGTTGTTGTCTTGTCTCCTCTCCTCATGTCTCTTCATCTGCTCTGCTTTCTTTTCATCTCATCTCCTCTGTTTTCCTCTTTTCTTACTTTTGTCTTTTCTCAACTCCTTCTTGTCCCCTTTCCTTATCTTTTATCTCATCTCCTTTTTTGTACTCTGCTCTCTTCTCATCATGTCTCATCCCTGCTGTTATCTCGTCTCCTTTCCTCTCATCTACTCTCCTCTTTTGTCTTTTCTCATCTCATTTCTTTCTGCATTGTTGTCATCTCTTCTCATCTTGTCTCATCTCCTCTGTTGTTGTCTCCTCTCTACATGTCTCTTCATCTACTCCCCTCTTTTCTCCTTTTCTTACTTTTATATTTTCTCATCTTATCTCCTTCTCGTCTCCTTTTATTATCTTTTGTCTCATCTCCTCTATTTTCCCCACATCTCTTTTTATCTCCTATCTCTTTTCTCTGCTCTCTTTCACCTCTTCTCTCCTCTATTTTTTTTTTTTACTCATCTCCTCTCATCTCCTCCTTTCCTCTCATCTTGTCTCATTTCTTTTTTCGTGCTCTTCACTCACCTCGCCTCCTCTGTTGTCTTGTCTCATATCCATCATATCTCCTCTTTTCTGCTCTTGTCTCCTCATGTCTCTTTTCATCTCATCTACTCCCGTTTCTTATTTGCTCTGCTCTCTTCTCAACACTCTGGTCTGCTTGTCTTTTCGATCTTTTCTCCTCTCCTTTCCTCTGATCTCATTTCATCCCCTTTCTTCTCGCCTTGCCTCATCTTCTCTCTTCTGTTCTCCTCATGTCTCTTTTCATCCTCTGTTGTTTCTTCTCGTCTCATCTCCTCCATTTTTTCCTTTTCTTTGCTCTGCTCTCATCTTGCCTCTTCTCATCTTGCTTCCTGTTGTCTTGTTTTCTCTTTTTTTCTCCCCTCTTCTGATCTTTCCTTAGCTCTTATATTCTTCTCTCTTGTCTCATCTCATCTCAACTACTTTTTCTGTCCACTCTGACCTCCACACCCAAAGCCGTGTTTAACATGTTATGTATTAATGATGACCTCGGGTCGGGCTCGGCTCAGCGCTTTGTTAATTGCGCTGCTCCTGTGGGATATTTAACTAAATCACTTTGCAAATAACAGTACAGCTGCCCATAAAAACAGCAACTCTGAAGTGCACAAAAAGAAAACATAGGTTTCAAAACAGCACGTATCTCATCCACCGTGACACAGGATGTTTTTTACAAACCGTCACGAGATTCCGCAAGGCCATCAAAACCAAGAAAGCGTGTTTTGACGGACACGGCACATCCCATTTGTGCCCGTTTTACAGTCCCTATAAACCTTGGCGACAAGGGAAGTGAGAAACAATACAACGTCTCTTCGCTCCGAAGCATCCGTGCGAAAACGGCACCAGCGCGGGGAGTGAATCTTCTGAAGGAAATGGTTTATGAAGTACTAAATCTCGATGTGGAGATGGATGGAGTGTTTCTAGCCCTTGTCCCTGCATGCTGATAAGACGGACCTGTCCCTTCAGGTTAACGCTGAGATAAAATGAAGACCTAGGTGAAAGATGACACATTTACGAGAAGGAACGTCGGTAGGAAGGGAAAGAGGAATTACCCATAATTCTTTGCAAACGTATTTAGAGAAGTATCTTTTACAGAAGTAACAATATGAATTTTTGATGATGGATACCGAGTCTAGTCAATGCTAATCGCTCAAAAGCTCGACGGAATGAGCGAGGAGAAAGAACAGTAGATGTGTAGACACGTCGCTGTTGGGGAGGGGAGCGTGTCTCGGTTTGATTTACGATGCTGTCGTTCGGTATCCTCTCAGGTACCTGTTGTCTTGCTTTCATAAAGCCACCAACACAAACGCATTCATTCTTTAGCCTTCCAGCTCCATTCATCAGCGCAGAAGGTCCCCGTTTGGCTCTTTTCATCTCAGGCCCTTCGCAAACGCTCTTCTTTACATGGCCAAATCAAAGCAGTCAGAGATCGGCCCGTGCGATAACCTCCAGCCTCTTTGTGCTCTAAGGTTAGTCCCGCTATGTATCCGGCTGCCACACGCAGTCACCGAGAACAGATATCTCACTCTGAGCTGAATGGACCCGGAGTTTCTAAAGAGTCAATGATACATCCCTGTGATAGTGGGGTCTACTATGTGTCGGTGGCCTTTAGCTGAGAGAGATGGAAAGATAGATGTGCTGCTCTCCACTTCTCCATTCTCAGGACTGTACAAAGAGCTGAGAGCTTTGGGTCCGAGCGCTTTAGGAGTCTGGCATTAGAAACTCGCACATAATGGGCCGCTGTGGTAGACGTGAACTGTGATGTCGCTTCCTATCTCTCCAAGGCCGCAGTGATTTCAGAATAATGAATTATGCTACTGATAGAAGTTTAAACAGCATGTATAAGGCATGTTTGTATTACTAAAAAACGGATTATTTACTATGGATCCAATCTGATTTTGTTGGGAAAAAAAAGAAACAATAATTTTTCTTCTTGTCTTGGAAAATAACCGAAATAAAATAAGTTTAAGTTGAAGTATTAAAATTACTAACACTAAAACTGAACATTTCTGTTACATAGAAATATAAACAACAAAATAATACAAATGACAGAAGTATGTAACAAATTGCTAAAATTAAAATAAAAAATGAAAATATAAAAATAAAAGCCAATTCAAAATATGAGTAAATTATGGAAGCCCGTTTCAGCCACTGAATAAAAAAATAAAAAGATAATTGTGACTTTTTTTCTCACAATTGCGAGTTTACATCTTGCAATTCTGACACTTTTTCTCAGAATTGTGAGATATAAACTCGCAGTTGTGAGAAATTAAGTCAGAATTGCGAGATATAATCTTGCAATTCAGAGAAATGAAGTCAGAATTGTGCGATATAAACTCGCAACTGCAAGTTATTAAGTCAGAATTATGAGATAAACTGGACTTTATAGCTCACAGTTGCAAGTTTATATCTCACAATTCTGAGAAAAAAAGTCAGAATTGCGAGATACAATCTCACAATTGCGAGAAAATTGCAAGTTCATATCTCACAGCAATTCGTACGTATTTTACGAGGTGGCTAATTCGTACGACCTCACTCGTACAAATTGATACGATTTTTGCCAAATCGTATGTATTTTACAAGTTGCCAATTCGTATGAATTTGTACGAATGACCTACACCTAACCCCGCCCCTAAACCTACCCATCACTGGGGTTTAGACAAATCGTACTAAATCGGTTTGTACGAATTCGTACGAATTAGCCACCTCGTAAAATACGTACGAATTGCCGTGAGATAGCGTTGAATTGTGAGATATGAACTTGAAATTTTCTCGCAATTGTTTGTATATCGCAATTCTGACTTTTTTTCTCGCAATTGTGAGTTTGTATCTCGCAATTCTGACTTTATAACGCGCAATTGTGAGCTTATATTTCACAATTCTGAGAAAAATAGTCAGAATTGAGAGATAAAAAGCCACAATTACCTTTTTTTATTTTTTATTCAGTGGCAGAAATGGGCTTCCATAGTAGATACTGTAATACGTAGTTTATAAATAATACCAAAATAGCACTGGAATTGTGGTAAGAAACAGCATGCAAAACTGCAATTTAAATGTAAATTTAAATTTAAATGCAAGGAAGCAGAATTAAAAAGTAAAATTAAAAAACTAAAATTCAATTAATTAAAAACTTTTTGAAAGCTTTTGAACTTTGACGCTTTGAAGTTTGAAGGTTCATAGGTCACATGGACAAAGATAGATAGATAGATAGATAGATAGTTAGATCAGATCTAAATGTCCTACTCGCATAATCAGGCTGTGATATGTACATTGAGATGCTTTGCAAGGGTTTTGTGATGCTTTAATACTGACTTTTCGTCCCCAGAATTGATCCAAGCTTGTCCTGGTGGGTGAATAGCTCTTCTAGGTGGATGAGCCGAACTGCCCAATCTCTCTAGGCATTTTGTGATTTATGACCTTTTTGGTGACAAATCGCCTCAGTTACACCGCATCGGAATAGCAGCGTGTAGAGTCGGCCTACCTTAAATCAATGGCCCATTGTTCCTCCTCCATGGACTCTCTGCGGCTGCCGAACAGGGACAAAGCCACCCAGATCTGCTGGAGAACAGCATTGCTTTTAGAGTACTCAAAAAATGGTGAACTTTACATGAGCACTGCTGAGACAAAATAACTCAACATATTAATTTAAGCCTGAATTAAAATAAGACATGTTAATTTTCATCATGATTGATGAAATGGGTGCCGTCAGAATGAAAGTCCAAACAGCTGAAAAAAATCACAATAATCCACACAGCTCCAGTCTATCACTTAACATCTTGTGAAGTGAAAAGCTGTAGTAAGAAACAAATCCATAATTAAGGCTGCAAACCATCACATCTATAGCCAAAATACAAGCCTATAATTCATAATAACTTCCTCCAGTGAAAGTCCATCCCCTGTTGTTTGAACTGTTTTTGACTGTTTTGGCTTATAAACAGTGCTTGATTTGAGCATATTTCTCTCCCGATTCAGATTATATCAATTTTTTCACTGGAGAAAACAGAGCAATATTATGGATAGAAGAATGTTGGTAACCAAACAGTTCCATATGGAATGGGACCCAAATTTGTATTTATGGCTGGACTATACCTTGAAGGTCTGTCCATTCCTTTGATCGTCTTTAGATTCAGACTCATGAAAAATGTGCCATAATGACATCACATCAGTCATCAGGACTGACCGTACTATAAACTCTGATGACTAACTTTGTTTTCCTGCTCCTAAAGGTCACAGTTTCCTCAATCTATGTCCAGCTGGATGCACTGAGAGCTATTCTATGTTATTCTTTTATCATGTGTCCATGTCACATACAATATTTCTCTCAGGCCACTGAATCGGCCTTTTATTTGTCCAGTGCTGTATGTTGATGTTGCATATTTTTTCTCTTGGTAATAGTGGAGAATTGTAGAGTACAGTTTGATGATTTGAAGATGCCATCTGTCTGTTTTTATACTGACAAAATGTGTTTGTGAGAGAGTAATGAAAGCTGAAAAGCTACACTGGCCATCCACCATCTAAAGGTCACGTCTGGTGGGATATTGGGTTATTGATAATGAATAACTGTTTATTGTTTCTTGTGTTCCACCTGTTCACATGAATCATAATGTCTGAGGCAGGATCTGAATTTGTACTGATTATCTGTATTGTCTGTACTGACATAATGATATAGCTAAGGATAAAAAAAAAACCACACAAAATTTTTACATTTTTTGAAGAAAGTGGCGTTCTGAAGAGTGGGGTTTTCCTGTGTAAAAGCAGCCATGATGTGGGAGTGTTGTGGGTGGAGCCAGGGCGGTATAATGCAGTTCAGAGTTTTTAAATCTATTAAATTCACAAGAAAATGTAAAAATGTGTATTTATTGTCTATATCTAGGCCTCTATTTCATTTGACTATATACTAACCTACTATTAAAATCAGCTTTGTACTATAAATTTACTACTAATGAACATTATAATAAAGGACATTCATAATATAATAATAAAAACTGGACTTACTATGAAATATGTCTAAAAAACAAATACAGAAAGAGCACAAAAAGTAACACAGTACTGAAAAACTGCAATAAATATTATTAACATATATGAAATTTAACATAAAACAACCTAAAGAGCATAACTGATTAAAAACTAAAAGGAAATATGAGTATTTAATTAAAATCAAATGTGATATGATACAGAGGGACTTCTGGCAATGGTTTTGACTGTAAATTATAAGGGGAATTTTCATTTTTTCAGTAAAATCATATGTATTATGCATGTTAAATACATTTTTAATTTTCATTGTATTTGTTAAGGTAACTTACAGTGAAGTAATTAACAGGTTTTTAGCATTTATTTATTTATTTATCTAGGTGAAGTCCAATAGATTAGAAAAAAAGGTTTGGTATTTTTATGCCAAAGAACTGTTTTCTGTTTGAATGAAAGTTCAAAAGAACATAATTTATTTGAAATAGAAATCTTTTGTAACATTATAAACATCTTTATTGTTACTTTTAAACTATTTAATACATCCTTGCTGAATAAAAATATTTCTTTTTTTCTAAAACATTCTTTTGATTGGTAGTGTACGCTTGACTTAGCAACTGCTAATTGCTGTAACTGATTGGCCTGATTGGTCCCATGTGAATGCTCTGGCTTCCTCTGGCCAATAAAAAATGCCTTAAATTTAAGAGTCTGATTTTAAAGATTTCCTGAACCGAGTGTCTATTCTGATCAGCGGTTACAGCCATACAGCTGACAGAATGAAGTGCTAATGGCAGGTCTGAGAACTCTCTTTTATGTCTTAATAAACCTCCCTCGCTATCTTTCTCTCTTTTTCTCCTGCTACCAATGAGAGACGATGCTTTTTCTCGGTCTGAGAACGGGGGCTGCCCGCAGAGGATTAGCTTCCTGTCAGTGGGTCTGTCTCTTAATGAGTGGGACTTCACATAACCTTCAAACTGGGCTGTGGAGCCGCCCAATGCCTGACAGCTTGGCCCATCTCCCCTTGCACCAATAAATGTCAAGCGTTGATCTCTCTCTCCATCTCACCCATCGCCTTGCTCGGTCTTAACGGGGGTCCCATAAATCTAACTGGCCCTTTTCTCCCAGGTCTGAGTCGGGGCCTGAAAAATGACAGCTCCTCGGCGCTCATTTTTATTCTTTATTTCATCTATCCTCCCGACCTGTATTTAAAGCACTGATACAACGTCCGTTTGCCTATAGGGCTCGGGGTGCGAGGAGAGTGACTTCATAACTCACCTTAGATTAACAGAGAACGACCGCGGGAGAAAGAGAGGGAGAAGTAAAGAAATTGAATGGGTTATGGGGTTATATGAAGGGCACCGCAGTGGCTTTGTCATTCTCAATGTGATCTTTGGCATCAATTTCTTATTACATAATACATCACTACAATCAGGACTGGGGGTTTGTTTGTGGTCGAGGGTGTTTGCAAAGCACTGTAAAGGATTATGGTTTGCTCGGTGTCTCTTCATTACGGACCAAGGGCGAGTGAAAGGGAACGTCCTGGGGCAGAGCACTATAAAGGGCGCAGGGCCTTACGGGCTCATCTGTGCGTGTGTTTTGTACACATATGAAGACATACATCACTGCCACTATGTTAAATTGTAAAACTGCTTTTCGTCGCAGCAGAATTCATGTTTATAGCTGTTAAGATTGCTTTGGAAAATAAAATTTCGTAAAAATCTAGCCTGTTTGTTTCTTAGTTTAGCGTCCTGTTAACTCAAAATGCATGTTTGACTGTATAGTGTTTGAAAAGAAAAGAAAACATAGAATTATAATTACAATTATTAAAATGTAATTTGAATTTATTTATCTATCTATTTATTTATTTATTTATTTTGTTTTTCCAGCAGCATGTAAGTTGCAAAAAAAAAAAAAAAAGAAAAAAAGACCATCACCACAGCAATTGTAGTGGCTATATAATTTTTTATATAAGTCTGAAGTGAGTATTTCTTTCAAAAATTATAAAAATATAAAATATAAAAATATATTAAATAATACATTTTAATATATATTATTATAAATTAAATTTATATTTTAAACTTATATTAAATTATAATAATATATAATTAATATAATATGTACTCATATAATATAATTATATTTTTATATACTTTTTTGAAAGAAATTAATAAAATCCTTTATTAATCCTTTATAATATCCTGAAAATCCTTCAGAGTTAGTAGAGGAAACTGATGCTCATATTTGAATGGAATTTCAGCCACGAATGGACTGCATTGCTTCATTTTCTTCAGAATTAGCCTAGGAAAAGTATTCCCTTCCTGTAGTGTCATTCAAGGGCAAAAAAAAAAAAAAAAACACTTTGGAATTCACCCCAGGTAAAAATCAAGTTGTATATGTCACGGAAACACCAGGCTCTTCCACCAATCAGCGATCCCAATCACCGGAGTTCTGATCACACGCACCTGACAGTCATTCACTGATCACCAGCACCACAGTATAAGAGCACGCAGTTCACACAAGCACATTGTCTGGTCTCCATTGTGGAAAAGGACTCAACTCGTATGTCAAGCTACTTACCTGAATTCCTGCTCCAAGTTTTCTGATCTCCTTCGTCTGCTCCGTGTGTTTGCTGCAATTACCTACCTGCATCCTATTCCCGATACCAGCTCCTGGAAACACACTCCGTCATCCCACGATCTCTCAAAACCTGGTAAC
>JAFVLL020032567.1:0-10133 GCA_021397915.2 Tor tambroides | reverse complement strand
TGAACTGAAGTGATGATGGTGATGAGATGAGTATAAATCCACAAGGTTATTTGAGAGGGCTGCAATGATATAATCCAATGAGTGAGAAGTGAAGATAGTCAATGGCGTTCGGTGACTCCTTAACCTTAACGCCGCACTGATTAAAACCATGCACTGTAGCCTCACTACAGCGTGGTGATACACAGATTCACACTTCCCACTTCCCGGAGACGTGCAGTGAATACAAACGATGCTCATATAATGAACACAGTGAAGTAAACAACAAGAGTAGTGAAGTCCAATAGTGATATAAATGAGCTGATATACAAGATGAAAAGTCCTTTCTACAAAAGAAAGTAAAATAGCTAACATCAGTCATTATGCATACAAATACACCAAGTCATTATCAAGGTCAGCCAATACTCACGTTTGAGCGTAAACTCTACGAGTTCTCAAAACAGGACTTAAAATGTGTAGGCAGGTAGCATTAGTTCAACCAAGAGGTTTCCTTCTATCGAATGAACTAAACTGCTCGTCAGTGACCAGGCTTATATCCGGTAACCACTATGCACTAGCGCCCTCAAGCGGCTCCAAGTGGTATTACCCTTGAACCAGATACCTTTAGGCAAAATAGTCTGTAGGGCCAGGTCATTGAATTGGGAACCCTAAGCAGACATGTTCTCAAAGTAGTCTCTGACACTTAGTTTTATAAATCTTGTTGAAATTTTGTATATCTGTGTGTGTGTGTGTAACCCAAGTTACCAATACTCAACTGAGCTGGGAGTAGTTATTTTCATGAGCTCTGAAATGGCCAATAAGAGTATTTTGTATATTGAAGAATCAATATACAATCACGAGTGAGAATGTTGGATAGACTAGAGACTATTTGGAAGAATTGCAAGAAATTCCTAGAGTTAGCGGAAAACCTTTTCAGCATGTGATTCAAGAGGAGCTGAGGAAGCTTATTGCTGCTAGCTCTCTCATTGATTTGTCACCTACGCCTAGTGACAGTCCTTTTGCAGCTGAGTCTCAAACTCCCCAATTGTCTCAGTCACAGGGAACAGGCGAAGAGGCACTTGCTTCTCCACCTTCAGATCAAGTGTCCTTTCCGAGTGTTCAACAGAGCAAGGAGCCAAACCTGACCAAGACCAATGGGGTAAATACAGTGCCTACGTCTGCTGCATTGCCTATGGATGTGTTAAGTCCCCCCAGCGTGCAGCGAAAAACAGTACTAGCTGAGAGGTACTCTATTGTTGGGGAATTACAGTTAAAACCCATGGACCAGCTATGATGAACAAAGACCAGGAGTCAGAGATGCGATTAATTGAAGAAAAATTTACTGAAGAAAATAGTTTGCAGTTTGATCAGCAGAAGTCAGCTTCAACACTCACACAGAGTTTGTAGGCCGCTCTCCTTTACAATTCAAAAACACCAGCAATTATACCCTAACATAGGATGCTAATTGCGTCAATACATAGGTCAGCAACATTCTGATTGGTTCTAAAAACTAGATAAACTTAGTTTCCACATATGGACGTAAACACTTCAAGCATATCTCCAAATGATTATTGTCGGTGTCAGCAAATGAAGAAGAAGACACCTCAGCTCGGATCAGGATGGCGGCGGAGACAGTCTTCTCATCTGACACAGAGAATAGATGCCGACACACACAAATATACAAAAAACCCTTATCTGCATCTCAAGGTTTTCTAGCTTCTAGCAAGCATCTTATCAGTATGGTTGGTTACATACATATTATGCAGTCATCAATCTTGGAGAACAGAAATACAGGATAGAACAGGATTTTTAATATCTGTTATTCAACATCTAAAAGTCACAGTTCTTGCTGTTAGTCGCAGCTCACGTAGATGGTAGGTCATCCTGACCCCTTATCCTGGCCTTGTGACCCTAGGAAAGAATACACTCAACATGTTTTCACACCTTTTACTCTTAAGACTTAAAAAAGAATACATGCACTGCACTTTTCAATCTATACGAATATAGATGGCTTTACTTCTTAAATCAATCATCAAACAATCTGGGAGGTTAAATACTGATCAATAACTTGATTAATAATCACACAAGAAATATTAATACAATAATTAATATCAGAAGGAAGGATATGGTCCGATCGGCTTCCACTCCATCCTCTCCTTCACTATCCAACAGGTTATGGAAGTCCCTCAGAGGGGTAACACATCGCAAGTCCAGGCAGAATCAACAAAGCCGCATATAAACATTTATTTTGGTGACTCACCTTTGCCGACAGAATGGAAGAGTCGTATATCTGCCTTGCTGAATTCAGAATCAGAATCAGAATCAGAATGAGCTTTATTGCCAGGTATGTTTACACATACGAGGAATTTGTTTTCATGACAGAAGCTTCCGCAGCACAACAGAATGACACTGACAGAACAAAAAACACAGATAATAAAAGAAGAATTAAAAAGAACAAGTAATAAGGAATAACAATATACAAATTGACAGTTGTATGTACAGGTATATAACAGTAGACAGTTTTGTATATGCTGGTATATTATGTGCAACTGAAATGTAGACTAAATTCGATGCCTGAGGTTTTCGCCTTGCACAATATGGACTTTGGCCATACGGACAAGGTGAAATATCACATTAAGCTCAGCGATGAGACTCCCTTCAAACATAGACCCAGACCGATTCTTCCTCAAGATGTTAGTGCAGTTAGGAAACACTTGCAGGAGTTGTTGGAAGCTGGTGTAATCAGGGAGTCTGAATCTCCATTCGCTTCTCCCATTGTTGTGGTGAGAAAAAAAGATAATTCAGTCCGGCTTTGTATCGATTCCAGGAAGCTGAACGCGCAAACCATTAAGGATGCCCTTTCAAATCTTGAAGAGGCATTTTCAGTGCTTACGGGCTCCAAATGGTTTTCCGTTCTCGACCTGAAATCAGGATACTATCAGATTGAAATGGATGAGCAGTGTAAGAATTAGCTCTTATTTCAGCTTTTAGGGAATCAAGTTTTAAAGACTCGCGTTGATTTGACTGAATTGATATTAATTCAATACTTATAATTTATATATTAATGATTCGTCCAGCGAACGTTAAAATCAGTATATCTTCATTTTGTTTATCTTACTTTGTGGCCAACGATAAAACAAACAAAATAGTAATTTATCAATTTTGAGCAATGGTAACGCGATCTTGGCAAATGGTTTAGACTTGAAAATCACACAACACAAGACAAAGATTCTTTATAAATGAGACAGAAATTTATTTGCTAACTCTTACTCTAAAATACTAAACCAAAACACACACATACATACACATACACACACAGTTCAGGAGTTATTGCGATTTGAAGAAATTTTAAGTCTAGCACTCTTTGCTATTTCGTAAGTTCGACTGGAGGAAGATCACAAGCAGAGATTTGACTATCTTTGAACTGCATACAGATCAATTCACCAGTTTTCCGCAAAGAGATATGGAGATATTGCTTGCTACCTGTGTTCAAGTTGCTAGCCGACAGCTGGCGATGAGGGAGCCCCGCGACTGCTGGTTGGCTGCTGAAGTCATCGTTGCATGATGTCACTGGGGAAGCCCTCCTGTGAGTGGTTGGATTCCTGGTGATGCAAGAGTGGCGATGCTTTGAAGTTCTTTAGAGTTCTTGCGGCTTCAGGTTCTAATAGCTTTCCAGTAAGAAGTTTTGACGAAGTGGTTTGAGTCGGGGTGATCAGCCTGATGTTATGGCTGTGAGCTCTTCGCAGCGCGATCAGTGAGAACGAAGCCAAAGTTTTGCAAGCAGCGAGCACCGAACAGAGTTGAGTGTCCGTTTTTAGCAGGCTGATTTCAGTCCCTCCTACTCGATGCTCCTCCAATGAAATTGTCCCTGTAGGATGGAGCCCCGCCCCGCACGGCTTCTTTTTCGTGCATACATTATCTGTTTAGTTATTTCATCACATGAAGAAAATATCCTAGCAGATTTCTATACGTGTTGTAATCATACATTGATGCTAAAAGTCAACTTTCATCCACACCAAATTATCGCTGACGACAACTGCTTTCGTTCAACATCAAACATCAAGTATTTGTCATACACAAAGTACATACACTAATTTTATCTACTATATGGTTAAGGCATAGATTAAATCATCCTACATTCTAAATAATCACACCAAGCATATAAAAGACATAAAATACAACATTAATATATATTGTCTCTCGAGTATATTGCTTTAATAGCAGCAGTAATTATTGATTGTCCTTTCGGGCAAAAGTCCATAAAAGTTTGAGTTTCTTTGTCTGCCCAAAAAAAGAGGAAAAGGTGCATTTCTTTTGGAATGCAGGAGGACGAAAGGGGCTGTCCGGGGGTCAGGAAGTCAATTTGGGTGTGGATCTGCAACACTTCAACGCTCAGACATCTTCTCGTAAAACAATCTTCCCTTGTTGATAAAATCATTGAATTATGTTTAAGTGATAAGGAGCCAGTCAGGACAACACTGAAGTTCTGTTCTTAAATACCTCCAGATTGGTTTGGTCCTTTTCTCCTCAAACCTATCATTGTTTTTATGGGTCTCATGAGATGATAAGCAGAGCATGGCAGGAAGCTTAGTCAGACAATTGGGCACGGTGCTGATCATTTATTAATTTTACGACTTGCAGATGGTGGAGGGGAGACTCCTTAACTCGTAGTAAGGAATGTGCTGTCCTGCAATTATTTTGTGTGTGTCCGTTCAATAAGGTCCTACAGCAGGATAAGGCAAAGATGGCTTTTGTGTGTCCTCTTGGGTTCTGGGAATTCAATAGAATGCCCCAGGGGATAACTAATGCGCCCAGTACTTTTCAGCACTTAATGGAGCACTGTATGGGGAGCTTGAACTGGAGTGAGGTACTGGTCTTTATCGATGATCTAATTGTATTCTCAGAAACCCTTGAGGAGCATGCGCGCCGTCTAATACAAATCCTCAACCGTTTGAAAGAGTGTGCTTTAAAACCTTCGCCCGACAAGTGTAAGTTTTTTCAGACGTCCGTACGGTATCTGGGTCATGTTGTGTCTGAACATGGTGTGAGTTCTGACCCGAGCAAAATAGAAGCCGTAAAAACCTGGCCGAGACCACAAAATCTCAAAGAGTTGAAATCATTTTTAGGATTCGTCGGGTATTACCGAAGATTTGTACAGGACTTTTCCAAAATTGCCAGACTCTTGAATGATCTCACAGCAGGGTATCCTCCTGTTAGGAAGAAAACTAAATGCGAGGAAGTAAATCAGCCTTACTTTAACCGAAAAGAGCCATTTGGGGATAGATGGACCGTGGAGTGCCAACGAACATTCGACGCCATCATCGACAAACTGACAACTGCTCCAATTCTTGGCTATGCTGATCCAAAGCTGCCCTACTTGTTGCATACCGATGCCAGCACCACCGGGCTCAGTGCTGCTTTGTATCAGGAGCAGGGGGGGCATCTAAGGGTCATTGCGTATGCCATTCGTGGTTTGACCTGTAGCGAGGCTAAGCATCCAGCTCGTAAGTTGGAATTTTTAGCACTGAAGTGGGCGGTGACGGTTAAGTTTAGCGATTACTTGTATGGGAGCGAATTCACGGTCGTGACCAACAGTAATCCCTTAACGTACGTCCTAACTTCAGGGAAACCCGATGCCACAAGCTACCGGTGGCTGTCCAGTCTATCCACCTTCAACTTTAAGATTCAGTACTGGGCAGGTGCCCAGAATCAGGATGCAGATGGGTTGTCTCGACATCCCAACGGACAACTCACAGATGACCTTGAGTCTCAGAAGGAACAGGAGCGCATTAAGCAGTTCACGTTAAATCACCTGGAGGCCGAACAGGGCCAGCAGGTTATGCTTCCAGAAGTGGTGAAAGCCATCTGTGAGAGGCATCAGATTGATCAGCTCTCACCTGTTGCCTTGGTCGAGTCCTTAGGCATGACTGCAGATGCGTTACCTCAGGCGTTCATGGATGAGTGTGATCATGGTCTACCTTCTGTCCCTAGGTTATCAGAAGATGATTTAAGGTGTAAACAGAGGGAAGACCCTGAGATAAACGAGGTCATAGGCTATCTAGAGTCCAGCAAGAAGCTGCTTAGTGTGAAAGGTAAGCCACTGAACATGGTTTTGAGGCTTAAGGAATGGAACAAGTTTGAGATGATAAATGGGCTATTGTATTGTAAGTGCGTGGATCAAGGAAGGGTCCAGAGACAGTTAGCATTGCCCAAAAGTCTCAGAGAGATTGTGCTTACTTGTTTGCATGATGATATGGGCCACTTAGGTATAAAGAGGACTCTAGATCTTCTTTGTTCCCGGTTTTATTTGCCGCGAATGGCCAATGCTGTAGAAAGAAAGATCCAAACTTGTGAGCACTGTGTCAGGAGGAAGTCCACAGTCCAGAAGGCTGCTCCGTTAGTAAATATACAGACTAGCCATTGGAGCTACCATTGGAGCTAGTCTGTATGGACTTCTTGTCAGTAGAACCTGACAGCAGCAACACTAAAGACATCCTGGTCATTACGGACCACTTTACGAAGTATGCAGTTGCAATTCCAACTCAAAATCAGAAGGCTCAAACGGTTGCTAGGTGTCTCTGGGACCATTTTTTAGTGCATTACAGCTTCCCAGAGAAGCTACACAGTGATCAAGGGCCAGATTTCGAGTCCAACACCATCCGGGAATTGTGTAGGATTGCTGGTATTCGTGACGTTAGAACAATACCCTACCACCCTAGGGGAAACCCAGTAGAGCGATTTAACAGAACTCTATTGCAGATGCTGGGTACTCTAGAAAACAAACAGAAAGCTCATTGTAAAGAGTATGTCAAGCTGTTGGTGCACACATACAATTGCACCAGAAATGATTTCACAGGCTACTCACCGTATGAGCTGATGTTTGGCAGGCAGCCTCGGTTGCCACTGGACATTGCTTTTGGTCTTTTGAATGATGAACCATGCCACTCCCACTCAAAGTATGTAACCTCTCTAAAGAGTAGGCTGGAAGAAAGTTACCAGTTAGCTTTGGAAAATAGCAGGAAAGTGGCTGAACGGAACAAAAAGAGGTTCGACAGAAATGTGGTGGCTTCTGTTTTGGAAGTAGGTGAAAGGGTGTTGGTAAGAAATGTTCGATTGAGGGGGAAACAAAAACTGTTGGATAATTGGGAACCAAATGTGTACATTGTCTTAAAGAAAGCACAAAATGTTCCAGTGTAAACCGTCTGTCCTGAGGGGAAGGATTGTCCCGTCCGCACTCTGTACCGAGACCTGCTCTTACCTTGCAGGTTCTTACCTGGTGTTGAGCTGGAAGAGACCACTTTACCCAGCGTGCGTCCAAAGCATCAAACAAAACCTCACTCTGGTGCACAAAAAGCTGACAAGACAGAACATTTAAATTATGAAGAAGACTCAGACAGTGAATCTCATTGCTGTTTTGTACCTAGAGAATCAATAGAGGTAATTTCTTGTTACATCCCACCTGAAAATTCTTCCTGACATTTGGAGGGTCCCCCAGTTGCAGATCCAGTTGATCTTGATGCAGCAGGTTCTAGCCAACCAAATGTTGATCCCCTGGAAGAGACACAGCATGAAGTTAGTGAGGCAAATGGACAAATATGTGATGAAATGAGTGAGATCTTAACTGTGAGGGATGGAGTTGAGTCAGAGAATGTAGAGGGTGATCTTGTAGAATGTGGAGCGGTCGACACTGCAATAGTCTCTGGGGAGGTTGGTTGTGATACCTCTGAGTTTAACGTGTCTCCTGAGACACTGGAGAATGTAGTTGTGAATCCAGTTGAAGGACTGAGGGTTGTTCAGTATAAGGGGAACAATCCTGTACCTGAGATGATACCTGAAGTTAGTTCAATTGAAGGGATGCTAGAAGATGAAAACCCACGAAGTGAGGGTGTAAGACGCTCTGCAAGGCAGATCAAACCCCCAAAGAAATGTCACTATCCTCATTTAGGGAATCCTTTGATTTCTGTGGTTCAGTCCTTGTTACAAGGACTAAGTACTGCTTTTGCTCAGTCTGAGGAAAATTCAGATTTATTTTGGAATAAATGTGTCATGGTACCAGGTGACCCCTTGTCAGTACTGACCACGCAGCCTCATCCATGCCCGAGGACGTGCATATGATCAGAGGGGGAGGGTGTAACCCAGGTTACCAACACTCAACTGAACTGGGAGTAGTTATTTTCATGAGCTCTGAAACGGCCAATAAGAGTATTTTGTATATTGAAGAATTGACCAATCACGAGTGAGAATGTTGGATAGTGCATTTTTTTTCTTTTCTGGAATTCCCACGCGGTTCTCTCTCTTGCTTCGTCGGAACAGAAGTGAAAGGAGGCATTTCAGGTCTCTCCGATTAAGATGTAAAAATTTGATTAATCAAGGAGAAATATTTGATTAAAAAACTGAGTGATATTCACTAGAGATGCGGTACTGAGGCTAGAAGCAAAGTTTGATGAAAAAAGTGACTGTTAAGTCAGTTTTGGTATTACGCAATTGCAGAGAGAGGAGGCCTCGTTTAACACATATGGTATGTTATCCAATAATTAGAAGTGTTTCATACAGAAGCAAAAGACATTTTCGATTGAGAATTCATTTCAAGAAGTTTATTAGTGAAAGACAGAGTGGAAACGGAGTTCGTTGGAGCTACAAAACGGTCAATCTCATTCGTGGTCTTGGTGAGTTAATGTTATTTCATGTGTTAATCTGTGTGAAAGGTTCATATAAGTGAAATGTGAAAAAGGATGCTGTAATGGAGTTTATTTATGAATCGTGAATGTATGTTGCAAGACTACATGTGATACGTTTATTCTTATTTGTTCATTTGAAAAATGAGATCGTCATTTTGTTGCTCTGTTAAACGTTGTGATATGCGAGTGTTCTGAAAATGATATTAATGACTGTTTCGTGACCTTGTTATTCAAGGTCAGGTTTTTTTTTTCGTCTACTTCTGATTCGGTTTCATCGTTGCCCTGTCGAGTGGGTGCTGCAAGCTCGGAGTTGATGCTGTATGGAGATCGATGCTTCACGGAATGGAGTCTCTGGACTCCCGGATTTCGTCCAAACTCTCGTGTTCGCGGAGGGAATGAGGACTGACGAGCCGCAAGGAGTTCTCAATAAGTGCTACTGAGTGACATTTACATTGCTGTTGCCGAACTGGATGGTAGGAAAGTGAATTAGTAACACAAACAGCACATTTCACAGTTCTCTTTTGGAAGAATCTAATGGGAGAGACTGAGTGACGAACATTTTCATTGTCCTTAACGGAATTCAGCTACATTCACAAGTTTGTGAATGAACTTCAAGTACTGAATCACAAGACTCTTGAAAACTGAACTTTGAATTCATATGTGAGTTTATTCAGGTTTATTTGGATTTTCTTCCTAATTGTTTTTTTTCCTAATTTGATCAAGTGTATTTGTTTTCTTTTATTTTTTTTATTTTCTTTTAAAAATTTGAAACAAGAAAGGGAAATTTATTCTTCACAATTTAAAGAGTGTGTCAAATAAGGGTTAAGTTTTAAAGTTTTCTGGAATCAAGGTTTCACTCAAGAAAGTGAGCACACTGAGTACTTGATACAGCTTTATTTTATTTTATTTTATTTTTTTGGAAGACTGAACAAAGGATACAATCCCCAACTTATTTATTTATTTTTTTCTCTAGAGTAAACAAAGAAATAAGATAGTGTTACCAAAAAGGGAGCACACAAAAGGTTAACTTCATTAACTGATGTGAAGTTTGTGGTTGGAGGGTGATTGTAATTCCCATTTGAGTTTTCTGAGTTTTCATTTGAAGTCCTTGAAATCTAAAAGAAGGAAAAAAGGAAGAGTTATTGTCAAAACAACTTGCACTGAAATATTTTTTTTTCTTTCCTTTTTCTTTGAGAAAGTCACCTATTGTATTTTTTTCTTTTCCTCATTCCTCTGATGTGGTGCATTTCAATTGCTTAGTCAAACATTTGCTTTTGACAAATAACACAGAGTTGAACATCTTACCGTGTCTGAGTGATTCATTGTTGTTGTTGAGCTCCTTATTCTCCATAGGCGAACCTGAACTTCTGAAAACTGGTCCACATTCAGAACTCACCATGTCTTTAGTACTTGGTGCAGCGGGTTACGTGTGTGTGTGTGTGTGTGTGTGTGTGTGTGTGTGTGTATATATATATATAT
>JAFVLL020032566.1:25284-58394 GCA_021397915.2 Tor tambroides | reverse complement strand
TACAGTGCTGCTTGAAAGTTTGTGAACCTTTTACAATTTTCTATATTTCTGCATAAATATGACCCAAAACATCATCAGATTTTCACACAAGTCCTAAAAGAAGACAAAGAGAACCCAATCAAACAAATGAGACAAAAATATTTTCTTCATCATTTATTTATTGAGAAATATGATCCATTGTTACCTGTCTGTGCGTTGCAAAAGTATGCGAGTCTTTGCTTTCATTATCTGGTGTGACCTCATTTTGCAACAATAACTGAAGGTAAAGTTTCTTTCAACTGCTGATCAGTCCTGCACAACATCTTGTTGGATTTTTAGCCAATTTCTTTGTACAGAACCACTTAAACTCTGTGATGTTGGTGGGTTTCCTCCTGTGAACTGCTTGCTTCAGCTCCTTCCACAGCATTTCAATTGGATCAGGGTCCAGACTTTGATTTGGCCATTCCAAAACATTAACTTAGCTCTTCTTTAACTATTTATTAGTAGAATGACTTCTATGCTTGGGGCCGTTGTCTTGCTGCATGGCCCCCTTTCACTTGAGACGCAGTTCTCAGACAGATGTCCTGAAATTTTCCTTTAGAATTTGCTGGTATAATTCAGAATTCATTGTTCCATAAATGATGGCAAGCTGTCCTGGCACAGATGCAGCAAAACAGGCCCAAACCATGATACTACCACCACCATGTTTCACAGATGGGATAGATTTCTTATGCTGGAATGCAGTGCTTTCCTTTCTCCAAATGTAACACTTCTCATTTAAACCAAAGAGTTCTATTTTGGTCTCATCTGTCCACAAAACATTTCTCCAATAGCCCTCTGGCTTGTTCACATGATCTTTAGCAAACTGCAGATGGCAGTGTTCTTTTTGGAGAGTAGTGGCTTACTTCTTGTCACTCTGCTATGCATATTGTGGATGTTCAGTGTTCTCCTGATGGTGGACTCATGAACATCAAGATAAGCCAATGTGAGAAAGGCCTTTAGTTGCTTAGAAGTTACCCTGGGTTCCTTTGCAACCTTGCAGACTATTAGACGTCTTGCTTTTGGAGTGATCTTTGTTGGTCAACCACTTCTGGGGAGGGTAACAGTGGTCTTGAATTTCCTCCTTTTGTATACAATCTGTCTGACTGTGGATTTGAGGAGTCCAAACTCTTTAGTGATGGTTTTGTAAGCTTTTAGAGCCAACTCTTTTTCTGAGGTCCTCAGAGATATCCTTTGCTCGTGTCATGATGCACTTCCACAAATATGATCAGACTTTGATAGATCCCTGTTCTCTAAATTAAACAGGGCAGGCAATGACACCTGATAGTCATCCCACTGAATGAAATCACCTCTGAACAGATGGACTCTAATTTCACCTTCAAATTAACAGATTATCATAGAGGTTCACATACTTTTGCAATGCACAGATATGTAACAATGGGTCATTTTTCTCAATAAAAAATGACAAGGAAAATATTGTCTCATTCATTGGATTGGGTTTTCTTTGTCTACTTTCAGGACTTGTGTGAAAAATCTAATGATGTTTTGGGTCATATTTATGCAGAAATATAGAAAATTGTAAAGGGTTCACAAACTTTCAAGCAGCACTGTACACTTCTATATATATATATATATATACACACACACACACACACACACACAAACTAAAATTACAAAAGCACAGAACATATTACTTGAACTTAAACTAAAATTAAAATGAAAACTTAACTGAAAATACATATTAATGAATACTATTATAGTATATAAATAATAGTAAATAACACCAAAATATCAAACCAACTAGCATTTCTAGATTAATTATTATGCAAGATTAAATACATGGCAAGCCAACAGTATTTTACAATCTATATAATTTATTTTGATATTATTGTAACCCACACATCAATGATGACATCTACCAGAGACACACACTGCTAAAGGGAATGCATGGGTGATGGGTGTGGACATCGAAGGAGACCAGTGACCAGGGGCACTAATGTGCAGCAAAAAGGAAGTGAGTGCCATTGTACTTCCTGCGACTACACGTGCTGTTTCACAGTTTGATCTTTTTCTCCAGTCAGTTCTCTGGCTTCTCTGTTTGACAGTTCCTGAGCTGTTCTGAGTGGCACTTGTCTTCACAGTTGTCTTTCCAGTTTTCGTATGTGACAGAGAGAAAATGGAGTCGTAGGGGTAAAAGCAGCTATAGAGCTGTGCTTATTTTGGCCGCTCCACCTGTTCCCACGCGAGACCATCCGCGTCAGTGTGTTTGCATGCATGTGTGCTGGTTCCTTTATGATAGAATGTTTTTTTAAAGAATAATGCAAATCATTGTAAAAATAGTAATGCAATTAAATGTAAAAAAAAAAATTTAAATAGCAAATGATACAAAAAAACCCCTAAATGAGTCTTCTAAAAAAGAAAAACTGGAGCGTTTTAATATTCATCATGTCGTACCTTGAACTATTTGAGCTATGCATAATATCAAAAAGCAACAAAAAAGCATTTAAAACTGAAGAAGAAAAACTAAACACAATGAAGTAGAATCTTAGTTGGCAAACATCTGAGGGTAACGTTGGCCTTCATAAATCTCTTGCTACATTCAGGGTGACACGTCTATATCTAAAACAACAATGTGGACTCTGTCTTCCATGGACGTCATTCCCACAATTCACTTGTCCATCTGAATCGATGTGCCTTGAGGGACTCAACACTTGTTTTCGTGTACTCCATGAATACATCATCATCAGCAGATACTTATGTTTCTCCAAATGAACACAGTCTACACTACAGTCAAAAACGTCAGACACATTGGACATCACTGCGATGAATGATTAATTAGGAAGTGGGAGATTCTTGAATGAGGACCAGATTAACTGTTGTCAAAGCTAAAACACAAATACAACCAATAACAGGATCAATGACTTGGTCTCAGGTGAAACAAAACCATATTCAGTCACTGTCAACTGAAATCTTTTGAATACACTTTAGTTAATAAGGCGTAAAGAGTAGCATATTTTGTATGTCTGGAAAAATATATTCATATCTGTGATGAGTTTGCCGTTCCCCCAACACTCATATTCAGATTCACTCATCTGTCCTCCCTTCCTCTCCCTCAGTCCTGTTGGTCTTGGGGTTTGAAGAGACCTCTGCTGCGCAGGCCAAAGCCTCCCTTCTTCACCGGAGGTCGAGCAGCAGCCGAGGGTCCCGAAGGAACAGATGCAGGAGGAGAGGAAGGAGGAGGGTTCGAACCCGAGGCTTCCAGAGGAGGTTGACGGGACAACAGCTCCTTAAAGACTGAGTTCATCTGGCGACTGACCTCCTATGAGAAAGAGAGAATAAATTTAAATAAATTTACACTATATACAGTCAAACCAAAAATTATTCAGACACCAGATATAATTTTTGGGTGCAGGACACTATAGTTTATTTATGTAAGTGAAGATTGCAAAATAAAGTAAACTGTGACATATTATACCCAAAAATTCTTCATACAGTGGACTACCAGTAAAATTGATAAAAATTTGGAACCAAAAAATTTGACACTTTGACCTGACCATGTTTTGTAACATACTTTTCTATCAAAGTTATCCGACATTATCAAGATGAATAATGAATTTGTTCTGACACCGTTTAACTTGAGTTCTTGTCATATTTTATTACCATTTTCTGAACTATAACGAATAAACTGTGATAATGTGAGAAATTTTGAAGGTGTCTGAATAAATTTTGGTTTGACTGTAATTCATTTGTGATTATCAAGACGAATTTGTTCTGACAGTTTAACTCTGAGTTCTTGTCATATTTTATTACCCTTTTTCTAAACTATAGTGAATAAATGTGATAATGTGAGAAATGTTGAAGGTGTTTGAATAAATTTTGGTTTGACTATGTATATATGCACACATATACACACATATACATAATATACTTAGATAATTTAAAAATAATTCAATAAAATAATTTACATAATTATAATAATTTAATTCTGTAATTCCAGAAGTTTCAAAAACTGAATGTTACAGTAGTTCATGGGGGATTTGTACAGGTTTTTAATGATCCTTTTCCCCCCTAACAAATAGCAATTTCTCAGCTATTTAGTAATTTTGCAATTTCCTAGTATATCCAGATTTTCCATAAGTGTGGAAACCCTGTAATATGGCATGGTCAGTTCAGGTTTGATGTCAATGATACCGAATGCCATTTATTATGTGTCTTGTATTTGACTGATGTGCTACATTTTACATATACTATATTATATATATATATATATATATATATATATATATATATATATATATATATATATATGAGAACTACAACAAGAGTGCAAGATTGTCAATGAATTGAAATGATTTAAATTCTGTTCATCAGTTCTATTCATCTCATAAAGCTATCATATGGCATATTAACACAGACCATGAGTCATAGGGCCTTTTTTCTGGGGCTTTATTGTTATTCTATGGTTCTTTTTGTTACTTGTCAAGCTTGACAGACCTTGCTCACTTGTACGTTTTCACTGTATGTGAAGGCGTTCTTCAAGACTCCTCATGCTTAGTAAATGAATACAGAAGTTAAATTTTCCTTCAGTGGAATTATCAGTAAAAGAATCAGACCTTGTCAATATGTACTGTCTGTCTCTCTGCTGGTCCTCCTGCTGGCCTCAGATTGTCTAAAGTGTGTCTGCGCTCCTGATGACTGAAGAGAAAGAAAGACAGACAAATAAGGGAATGATGATGTAAACAAATAAAAATGTTCACTTGCTTACAGCAATATACAATACAGTTCAAATGTTTGTGGTCGGTTAAAATGTTCTTTAAAGAAGTTTATGCTTACCAAGGCTGCACTTACTTTATTATATGTTTCAGCTAAAAATATTGAAAATATCTGCCTTTTTCAGTGCAACAAGTCACTGTTTCTCAGAAACAGATATTCCTGAGGTGAACTGTTACAGTGAAGAAAGCAGATTTTTTTAAAAATATTTTTAGAGTGAATATATAATATTTTAGGTTTTTTTGTACTTTTTGATTAAAAATACAGTAAATACAGAAATTGCCAAAAATTATTATTATTTAAAACAGCTGTTTTCTATTTGAATATATTGTAAAATCTAATTTATTCATGTGATGACAAAGCTGAATTTTCAGCATCATTACTCCAGTCTTCAGTGTCACATGATCCTTCAGAAATCATTCCAATATGCTGATTTTTTTTGCCCAGGAAACATTAATTATTATTGCTAATATTGAAAACAGGTACTTTTACAGGTACTTTTTTCAGGATTTTTTTTTTTTAATTGAGCATCCTTGCTCAATAAAAGTACACTATATTGCCGAAAGTATTGGGTCGCCCCTTCTAATGAACATGTTTGACTACTTTAGTCATTTCTATGAGTACAAATCTTAAAGTTAAAGCATATAATGATATTCTAGGAAATTGTGTGCTTCTAATATTATAGCAAAAGTTTGGACAGGACCCTTTTCTATTCTAACATGACAATGCCTCTGTGTATAAGGCAAGGTTCAAAAAGAAAATGATTGATTCAGTCAGTGTGGAAGAACTTGATCTGCATAAAACCAAGTCCTAATCCCAGTTTAACACCTCTGGTGTGACTGTAAATGCAGACCTTGAGCCAAAAACTCATCACCAAACACCAATGACTTGTACATATGGGTACAGTCATTTTAGACACTTCCAAAACTGTTGCAGCAAGTGGAAATACAATTTTAAATACGTGAATTATGTTCCACATCGTTGTTGCCACAGATTTGGAGAGTGCATTTCTGTTCTAAAAGAGGAATTGTCCCAATACTTTTGTCTATATAGTGTATGTACAAGTCATTGGTGTTTGGTGATGAGTTTTTTATCTACATTTAATCACACCAAAGTGTTACACTAGGATAAGTTTTATGCAGAACCAGTCAAGTTCTTCCACACTGACTAATCATTTTTGTTTGAGACCTTGCCTTATACAGAGAACATTAATCATGTTAAAATAAGTCCTGTCCAAACTATATTACTATAATATTAAACAATTTCCTAAATATATGTTATACTCACAACATTAAGATTTGCTCATAGAAATTACTAAAAAAATAGTAAATATTACCATTAGAGGCGACAATACTTTTGGCAATATAAAGTATTAATTTCTATAATCCCCCCCCCCCCCCAAAAAAAACAACTTAATCCTAACTTTTGAATGGTATAATATATAATGTTACAAAAGCTTTTTATTTCAGATAAATGCTGATGGATCTTTCTATTCATCAAAGAATACTGAAAAAAATGTACTCAACTGTTTTAAATATTGATAATAATAACAATAAAAAATGTTTCTTGAACAGCAAATCAGCATATCAGAATGATTTCTGAAGGATCATGTGACACTGAAGACTGGAGTAATGATGCTGAAAATTTAGCTTTGATCACAAATAGTAAAAAAAAAATCTAAGTTTTACTGTTTTTGCTGTACTTTGGATCAAATAAATGCAGGCTTGGTGAGCAGAAGAGACTTCTTTTAAAAAAAAAACTTTAAAAATCTTACTGTTCAAACGTAGTAGACTGGTAGTGTATTTATTTCTTTAAACAAAAACAATCTTATTGAAATTTAGATTTTGCATAAACACTGGTTTTGTCATCTCCAGAATTATTCTGAAGCAGGTTTAATGGTGGTCATTAGGGGTGTAACGATACACGTATTCGTATTGAACCATTCGGTACGAGGGTTTCGGTTCGGTACGCACTACAAACCGAAAGATTCGTTGGACTAATCCTATACATTTGGAAAATAAAAGAGCTTAAAGTGTGTGAAATATAATGTTCTCAGTGCCACTGCGCTCAGCAAGGCAGCCCAAACGATGTAAAAGCCCCCAAAGAAAAACACACTAGCCTACTCCAGTCAGGCATAGGTTGGACCAGCTCCTTCGTTGCAATATGGCTAGTAACTAGGGCTGGAGTCCTGGACAATAATATCAATATATATGGCAATATCATTTTTTTCAGTAACGGAGATATGATTTTTAAGCTCATTTCCGATATTTCGATATACATTACCAGTGTTTCTCATGCATTGATTTATTTGTGGCATTTGACTTCGCTGAATAAACATGATACTGCATGTTTCAAAATCAAAACGCAGCGCAAGTATTTTATATGAATGTTTCTTTGAAGGGAAACAATTGTGTTAAGAAAAGTTTCGATGGCATTTTCATTTTATCTGATACAGTTCATGAGTGCAGCTGCTTTGTGTACAGCCATTACTGGGGAAACCATTGTTACTACCGCTCCAAAAGTGCCTCCTGCTGGAGAGAATGAGCCCGTCTCCAGAAACATGCTTTTGCTGATGATCACGCTTTGTTTTTGTTTTCTGCAGCAACTCTGAGCACTTTTCACATGCTTTGTCCTGGCTGAAGCACTTTTGTTTCAATCTATAAGAATAATCAGCCTATATAGTTTAAAGCTAAAGATATTAATATTATTAAGGTGAGCCTGAGAGTCTTACATTTATTTGACAGTGATTTCACTTTTTTTTGTATGAAGGCTAAATACAAATAAAAGGTGAACATTCATTTATCTGTGCAGTCTTTTTTCTAAAATATTATATAGTTTTACAGGAGGAGGTTTCATAGACTTGGCAGTTTCTTGGCAGTTTTTCTGAGGCTTTTTTAAATATTGTTCCTATCAATATTGGAATTATGTAACTAGACAAAAAACAAGGAAATACACACACACTACAAACTATCCCCGCATCATTTAGGCAGGCATTTCCAACTGATTCAAACAGGGCAAAACAAATCACCGTAACAAACCATCATAAACTATTGTAAAAATCAAGGAAATTTCTCTGGCATTTCTTTCTTTTTGCTGTATCTAAAACATACTAAACCGTGACACCACTGTGTCGTATCGAACCGAACCGTGAATTTTGTGAACCGTTACACCCCTAGTGGTCATATATTCATACACACTTCTCATTCACAAGACTTTCAGCAGCTGGTACCATCAAACCAACACGTTCTGTTCTCCTACCCTGAGAATTGGCGTGCAACTGCAGTTGTCTGAGGAGGAAAGATGAGTCGTCCCTCAGGCACCTGCAGGATCTTCCGTATGGGGCTTCCACTCCCACTGTTGCCTCCACCCACACTGCCGCCTCCACTGCCTGTCCTCTGCCGGCCGGGCAAAGACGCGCTGTCACTGTTCACTCTCATACTGCGGAATGACAGCAAGCACGGTACAGTTAAGATCTCACTGGGCCTGTGACGAACACGCAAGGTGCATTATTATCAGCAGTCTGAGTGAATGTACCGGGTGCTTTGTTCAGGCAGCTGCTGTTCGTCTGATAGGTTTCCTGTGCTGCCCCCTCTGCTGTCTTCCTTCTTCCCTCGTTCTTTACGCTCTGCCCTGCGGATGCAAAGACAACAAGATGAAGCCACCAAAGCTAGTGGTAAGGTTATGTCTGTCAATACCCTGTTTAAAAAGTATTATGTGTTTCCTTAGTCACATGTCTCTGCAATGGTTTTTTAGACTTGAGCTAGCGTAGACACCAAATTTGATTTGACGCAAATAAAAACAGGGCTGTGAGGAACGGAAATACATTCAATGCATCTCATTCATAAAACACAAGCAGAATTTTTGTGTAAATCAGGCATAAATCCATTTTTACATAAATGGTCACAGTGAATTGAATGTGACAATTTACGTAAGAGTGGATTTAAAAATTGTGGTTCTTCTTGTGTTTTCATCAATAAGGCCTTGTTGTCAAATTAAATATGGCATCTATTCTGAATAAAAGTCTATTTGTGACAGAACTAAATGATTTATTGTGCTTCTAGTCAGTTACCTTTTAACGCGGTAGTATAAAAGCTGAATTAGCGCACAAATAATTAATCATCACAGCTGTTTTGGTTAGCAAATTATACTCATTAGCTCTGTTGCAAAACATGATGAGTTGCCCATAGAGGCAAGATTCATTACTGAGAATATTGATAAAAATAATTCTGTGTAATAGATTATTTCACCCAGTGTTTATGTGTGCTATGTATTTTATACTTACACTACTGAAAGTTTGGTGTTGGTAAGATTTTTTTAAAAGACATCTTTTTTGAAAGATTGGTTTGAATATTTTTGGTACTGTGCAGACTTTTTTGTGAATGCACGGAGAAGACCGACACAGAAAAGAAGAAATTGTTGAATAAAGTCGTTATTTCTGTTTTCTTTATACACAAAGTGTATTCTCGTAGCTTCATAATATTACGGTTGATCCACTGATGTCACATGGACTTCCTCCTTGATGTCCTTACTTCCTTTCTGTGCCTTGAACGTATCAGTTGCGTTGTTGTCCATGCAGGGTCAGAAAGCTCTCGGATTTCATCAAAAATATCTTAATTTGTGTTCCCAAGATGAACAAAGGTCTTACAGATTTGGAACGACATGAGGGTGAGTAATTAATGACACAATTTTCATTGTTGGGTGAACTATCCCTCTAAGTCAGGATGTTGTCTGTGTAGCCAGTAAGTAATAATGCTTTGAAACTTTGACTAGGTTTTGAAACAGAGCTACTGTAATAGTAACATCAATGTAATGTTTGAAGGAACCTCATGTAGTTTATGTTTAAGTTTATGTTTAAGTTTATGGTGAAGTTTATGTCTCACCCTTCTACCACACTGATGTACTTATGGGGGATCAGGCCTTTCACTCCTCCTACTTCCCCTCTCCACCAATCAGCAGAGGCCTTGCTGTGTAGTAGGAGGTGGTCACCCTGCTTGAATGACAGCTCGGCTGCAGAGCGTGCAACATAATCAAACATGGCCACAGCCTCCCACTCTGCCCATACAATGCACACACACAAACACACAACACAAAAAACACAACAAAAGCAAGGCAACAAAAACATATGCCAAAGTCCAACATGGAATGCCCACAATGCAGTAACAGGACACAAAAACCCAACATGGAACACACATAGACACATTCAGATAAGCAATTAATTACACTTCAAAAATTTTAAAAATAAATTGTCATGATGTATGTGTTGTGTTTTCTTACCATCTTCACTGGGAAGATGTTCAGCGTCTGCCTCGCCCTCCTCTGTAATGGGTTCACTGGAAAAAGAGGTTGGAGTTACACAAAAGGGAAAAAAATTCTGGTAAGAACTGAATGGCTGAAATGATGACAGAATTGTCATTTTTGGCTAAGCTGTCCCTTTAAGACTCACCAGTACTCCTGCTCTAGAGTCATGCATTTCTCATAGACGGGGCCCGGGAGTTCGGACGGCCCAGGGAAAATGCTCTCATGATGGATGATCATGGTCTTAACAAGGTCATTGATCTGAGGTGCCAGTGTCACTTCATCACCACCCATCTCCACCCCTCTGAGCAGACTGGGCCCGAAGCACACGGCCAGGTTATACGGCTGCATCATGTTCTCATCACTGTACTGAGAGACACTGAACAGACGCCAACAAAACAGGTTACGAACTGTATCACTGACCACCATAATCAGGTTTAGAATGATTACAAAGGCCTTTAAAAAAGAGAGCAGGACTTACTGATGAAGGAAGGCGAAGAGATACCGCATAACTATGATGATGGGTCTGGGGAAGGACGAGACTACTATCTTTATCTGCGCTACTTTCTCTGTCATGTTTTCCATCTCTGAGAGAGATATAAAGTTGATAGAAATTAGTCAACACACTGGATTTAAGACTTTAAAAAACAGTAACTTATTAAATGAACACACACACACACATATATATATATATATATATATATATATATATATATATATATATTAGTGGTGTTAGTGGTGTCAAAATTAGCGCGTTAACGCATGCGATTAATTTTTTCAGTTTAACGCGTTAAAAATATTTAATGCAATTAACACAGGGGTGGGGCTAGGCTTGGCTATCCCACTCACAACTGCTGTTTCTGTCATTTTTTCTCTTGACAAGAAGTCCATTTATTCAGTCGCATAACGTTTTTACGATCAAATCAAACGAGAGACGTTTCAGACGCGCGCTCCACTTCACTTCAGCGGCAGGCGCGAGTCAAACGAGCGCGGAAACTGTACTGTGGTCGGAGCACGCGCTCTGCACTGCACGCACAAAGGTGCCGGCGCGCGCATAGCCTGTATCATTTCATATCAAAGCGCGAAATAAACTACGTGCATGCAATGACATAGTCAGTGAAGTCATGAAGTTACCAAAAAGGCGATTAAAGCTGCCTTAAAACTGTGCATGCATGTAATATATTTTATATGAGTCACATTTAAGGACACGTGTCTGAAATGGTTTTCAAAACTGTCCTGGAGCAGGCCAGCTCTGTCTCCCTCATCTAACACACTAATTTCAGAAAAATGTGCGATTAATTAGTTAATTTTTTTTAATCGATTGACAGCACTAATATATATATATATATAAACATATATATATATATATATATATATATATATATATATACTACCATTCAAAAGTTTGGGGTCAGTAAGTATTTTTAATGTTTTTGAAAGTAATTTTGAAAAGGTCTCTTATGCTTGCTATGGCTGCATGTATTTGATCAAAAATACAGTAAAACAGCAATACTGTAATTTTTTTTATAATTTAAGATAACTGTTTTCCATTTTAATATATTTAAAAATGCAATTTATTCCTTGTGTTGGTAAAGCTGAAAGTCTTCAGTGTCACATGATCCTTCAGAAATCATTCTAATATGTTGATTTGGTGCTCAAGAAAGATTTCTGATTATTATCAATGTTGAAAACAGCTGTACTGCTTAATATTTTTTTTTAGAAACCATACGTTTTTTTCAGGATTTTAAATATAAAGAGATCTACATTTATTTTAAATAGAATTGTTTTAATATAAAATTTGTCACTTCTGATCAATGTAATGCTTCCTTACAGAATAAAAGTAATCATTAAGTTCATTTTAAAAAATTCTTGACTCCATACTTTTGAACAGTATTACCTTTTGATTTGGCTAAAATGCTTTTCTGTGGCATTTGCAATGAAATGTTCTTAGAAATGCTCTAGCATTATTTGCTTGCAGATGCCACTATGGTTTGATGTGTTGTTACCTAATGCAAATTAAATGTCCAAATTCTTTTTGGGGTGACTGATGTGGACACAATCACACAGAAGCAGAGAGAACACATGAAAGACATCTTACGGACACACTCCATGAGCTGGCTAAAGCTCTCCTCAGGGAACAGAGGCTTCTCTAGACCTCTGAAATAGAGCTTCAGAACCCCTGCCACTGAATCAATGTCACTCTCGTTGTCAGTGAGTGGGTCCTCTCCTGCAAAACCAAAAAAAAAAAGAGAACAGAGAAGAACAGTCAGAGACAAGAGAAAACAAATGCATATTTGCAAATAAATACAAATAATATTTATATACTTTTCAAAATGCTGGGGTTGGTAAGATATTTTAAGCTTTTTTGAAAGAAGTCTCTTATGCTCACCAAGGCTGAATGTATTTGCATTTATAAAAAATGCAGTAAGCCAGTAATATTGTGAAATATTATTACAATTTAAAATAAACATATTTAAAATGTAATTAATTTCTCTGAAGGCAAAGTTGAATTTTCAACATCATTACGCCAGTCTTCATTGTCACATGATCCTTCAGAAATCATTCTAATATGCTGTTTTGCAAATGTCTAATTCTTGCTACAATCTTATGTTAATATACCTGTATATATGAATTTGAACATGACTGTACCTCTTTCAAAGGCATCCCTGATATGATTGACTTCAGTCTGTGATCCAGGAACTCTAAAAACACCTTCATGATGCAGACCTGTTTTAAAAAGCATCACATTCATATTCACACACACACACACACACACACACACACACACACATATACATAAATACTAATAATAAGTCCTTTATATTAATTCTACTTATGTTAAAGGTGTCACTCAGTAAAAGTTGTTTTTGTTGCACTGGCCTAGCGGCATGTTCTATCTGATTATCTTAGTATTATGTTTCATTATGTGTAAAACTTAATGAGGAAAAATGACAGAGCCCAACTATAATAAGGCATTGTCTTGGAACAGTTTTACCGTGCAGGTTGATGAAGCGAATGCAGCTCTCCACCACCAGGGGGATCTGTTGCCCAGAGCTCTGACAGAAAGAGAATAAAGGGAAATTAGAAAAAAAAATATGCACATCTGAATAGGACTAGAGTTGTATAGAGATCATGAAAGAAATATACATATGAAGTACAATGCACAAAGAGAAAGACAAAGAGTGCAGAGAGCACAGAAATACATTTACCCACACAAACAGATGCACACAGATGCATGCATGACAAGGGAAACAGCTGTACCTGAGTCCTCGACATCCGTCTCCTCCTTCTACAGTCACAGGCAGCCAAGCAAGGAAAGAAAGAGACAGGAGGGACGTATAAAGGAGCAGTAGATTGTGTGGCATGACCAGAAGGAGTGTAACATGAAAAATGGGGAGAGAATAGCAAACAAAAGCAAAAGCAGTCAGAAAAGGGGGAGAAAATTCGAGGTGAAGGAGGAAGACAAAAGCAGAGAACAAGGAGTTTAGATGAAAAGCAACATGTCAGGGATGCTCTGTCTTAATTTAGATCTGGTTAGATGAGAATAATGTGCTTAAAGACTGCATTAAATCAAAATTAGATTAGTCCATGTATTCTAATTTATATGCTAGTGTACTCTTGGACACTGACAAAATACATTTTTAATAGATAAACTACTGTTCAAAAGTTTGGAGTCAGAATTTTTTTTTTTTAAGAAATTAATAATTTTATTAAGAATGGATGCAGTAAATTGATCAAAAGTGAATGCTTTGTAACATAATAAATTATTTTATTATTTCAAATAAATGCTGCTTATCTCATTCACAAAAAAAAACAACAACAAAAAAACAATTAAAGCAGCACAACTGTTTTCAACATTGAGAATAATGTTTGTGAACAAAGCATATTAGAATAATTTCTGAAGGATCATGTGACACTGAAGACTGGAGTAATAGTATTGTAATAATATTTCACAATATTACCATTTTTACTGTATTTTGATCAAACAAAAATATCCTTGGTGAGCATAAGAGACTTCCTTCAAAAAAAAACATTTAAAAAATTTTACCAACTCCAAACTTTTGAAAGTTGTGTACATTTATTATTTTTTTTGTCTTTTTCTTATGGAAAACAGACTGATGACCCATCCTGCACTACACAGATTTTTGTCCAATCAAATGCTCTCTAGAATGAGAAAGTCCCTCCCCCAAAAGCACATCACTTTTTATTTAAAAGTTATTTATATAACTTTTTATTAACAATTACTTGAACATATCTCACCCAAACATCCTCTTTCAATGGGAAATATGGCAATATAAGACACAATACTACGCTCATTACGAAATTTAGGATCTTTAAGTGTCAGAAACAACATGTTAGCATAGCTCAATGCCAACCATGTTTCTAAATCAGATTTCAATCCACTTAGCCAGAAAAATGTCCTTTTTACTGGACTGCACCCATTGATCAACCAATCAAGACAAAAAAAAAAAAAGTGTTGTTGGCAAAGCAGTTCTGTGGCCCTGACTGCATTATCCAATTATTAGCGGTGTAACAAGAGTGCACATTTCATAGATTTACTGTCCACTTAAGATGAAGAGATACACCAGCCATTGCTAATGCAGGATGCAGAAGACACTGTTAGACACTCCACCACAATAGAATAAAAGTGTGAGAGAATAGAAGTGAGTGGATGAGAGGAGAAGGAATTTGTTTCTCAAGGCACAGAGAGCCAGATGGCAGAGTGGTGCTCTACAGGCCTGAGCTCCCAGGAATAGAGAGGGACAGAGAGAGACACGGTGGGAATCTCAGAGAATAGAGAGCACCCTGCTGAAACCACTAGCATGACTGCTCACCAGCATATGCTGTCTGGTGGATGCTGGCATCCCCAATAGTCTTAACCAGCGAGATTACCACCGCTGACCAGCTTCACCAGAAAGACCATGCTGGTTGACCAATTTGACCTTCAATGTTTGCTATACTCAAAGCCAACATTAATCACCCCTGACTAGCACTGAAATGGAAAGTTGATATGAAAGTTCAAGCAGTGAAAACAGTGACTTGAGTGTGACATGCTATATTGATTTTTAATGCTTTGTTATATTATGCCGTTTTTATGGCCTCATATTAACTGAGAAACTAGATAGAATTTTTTTATGTTTATAAACTGACTTGTCACACTGCAGGACTACTTAAGTGAACTGCAAATAGGCGATTTAAAAAGGCAAAAAAACATACATAAAAATGTCTAAAATGTTTATTGGTCAAGAATTTGGAATAACTGGGATTTTTTTTTTTAATGTTTTTAAAAAAGGCATCTTATGCCCACCAAGGCTGCATTTATTTGACCACAAATACAGTGAAAACAGTATTATTGTGAAATATTATTACAAATTAAAATAATCATTTTCTTTTCTAATATATATTATAAAATGCAATTTATTCCTGTGATTGAGTGATTTATTATTATTATTATTATTATTATTATTGAGATGTATTGTTGTTGTTATTATTATTATTCAGCAAGGACACATTAAACTGATAAAAAGTGACAGTAAAGACATTTATAATGTTGCAATCTATTTCAAATGAATGCTGTTCTTTTGAACTTTCTATTAATCAAAGAATCCTGAAAAAAAAAAAATCAACAAATTATTAAGCAGCAAAAACTGTTTTCAACATTAAAAATAATAACTATTAATAATAACTGAGCAGCAAATTGGCTTATTAGAATGATTTCTGAAGGATCATGTGAGACTGGAGTAATGATGCTGAAAATTCAGCTTTGCCATCACATGAAAAAAAATTATTTTACAATATATGAAAACAGAAATTTGAAGAGTTATTTTGAAACAATATTACCGTTTTACTGTATTTTTGACCAAATAAATGCAGCCTTGGTGAGCATAAGAGACATCCTTCAAAAATACCTCAAAAAAGTGTGTAATTTGTCCCTTAAACATTTATATTTAACTTAATAGTTTCTTGTTAAAAAATGGTTTATGCACATTATATGTCAACAATCCAAATGCATGCTGGTCTTTTCAGCAGGGAGGACTGTTGGTGGTCTTCAAAGGACACTGCTAATGAGCCAAGGACATCAAGTGCAGATAAGCAAGACAGCAAGAGTGACACTTCTTAGATGGTGCAGAATTTAGTGGGTATTATGCACAAGCTGTTATGACCTCTATGCTTTAACAGATAGGGTATACGCTCAAAAAAAAAAATCGAAAGTGTGAAGTCTGGAGTTCCCCAGCGCTATCAGAGGACCACATCTTGAAACTGCTCTGAGTCTTATTCTTAGTTTGTAAAGCACTTTGTCAGCAGAGCAAATGAGAGTTAGTCAAAGGAGGCATCATATGTGGCTAATAAAATCCCATATGCTTCTCTAGAAGCCACAAGTGTAATTTTAACTTCATTTTTAAAAATAAATACAGGGAGCTCCACCAATCACACAGAAACAGAAAAAGTGACAAAAGAGCACAAGAGCAACAACCCATTCCCGTCATCATCACGTAAGATGTAATCAAGAAATAAATTGATAAAAATGCACTTACAATCTCAAACTACTTATGGTACAATATTCATATCTGAATATTTAATAGACTAAGTTAATTATAATAAGATTAATATACATACATGCATTTTATATGTAGTAATTTTATATTACATTATAATTCTATACAATTTGTATATATATATATATATACACACATTTACATAATTATTTTATTTATTTAGTCACTTTAATATTTATGTATATGTGTGTGTGTGTATGTAAAGGTATTGTAATATACCGTTTTTGTTTGTTTTTATTCGATTAGGCCATTCACAATGCTTTATGGGATTGAGGTTTGTTCCATGAACCTTTTTTTTTTTTTTTTTTTAAATCACAATGGAGAAAACAAGCATGGAAAAATTCCAGAACCAAGGCTACTGAAAAACTGGACAGTCACTGTTGGGCTCTTTTGGCTGTCGTTTCACTGAGAAGCGAGATTTGCAAAAAATGCCAGCATCACAAAGCATTTCACTGAGGAGGAGGCTTGGATAAGCATTGAAACGATGACTGCAGTGGATCTTATGAGCACAAACATGCACAAAAATATGCATGCCTCCACTCACACACACACAGGTGAACACACATTTTTGTTGGCTAGCACATGGATTATTAGGCTGCACAGATGCCTGGAGAGGAAACTGTGAGCGCCTCTGTCTCACCCGATTTAATAAGCAGCCATGTCACTTTATGGAAATAATGTAGCATGTCATTTCAAATAAGATTCAGTAACACAATCATGCAAACCATGCCAACGTCTCTAATCTTACTAGGGGAGCATGAAGTGATCACATTATCTCCAAATATGTTGTTAATATCTAACATTCACCTTGTAGATTCACAACCTGACCGAAAGGTCACGATTCACAAATAATCATTAACAGGCCACATTAATAAACCAGATGCATTATTGTGTCACAAGCCATAATCAGACAAAGGGACGGCCATGCTTAAAGCCATACCAAAAGTGTACAAATGCAACACGCATGAGCAGAAGCACAATGAGAACGAGGCACCAGTGTTAAGGAAGCCATGGAAGGAATGAAGTTAGAGGAACACAGCAAGAACGTTACAGAAATCTGTCTGTAACAGATCAGAGGGCTGTCAGCCGCAGGGCTATACCTGAATGAAGGAGAGCATATCTCCAGAGAAGAGTTTGTGGTTGTACTGGGAGCAGGGCCTGGCTTTCCGCACACGCACTGCCCTACCAGGCTGCATTCTGGGAAATATATACACCGGCACTCCACTGTGACACTATGGCATCAGTGTACTCATGCAAACATGCTAACATAACAGTAATTCACACAGAACAGACAACAACACAACAGAAATGTACTCTAGAGCATGCACACAGTTTTGGGTCAATACACACTCTATTTATCCCACAATGAGATGTTTTAGCCTCATTATGAAATCGATCATTCGAGTCGTTTAAACTGATCGTTAAATTTCTCAATGGAGCCGTCTTAAGTTCTGCTGAACACGCAAAGACCGTCGGCCAGGAAACAAGAGCAGATGTTTGCTGGATTGCGGCCAATGTTTTCAGCACATGACTGTGTGAACAGCACATAGTCACAAAGAGACAGATGGGATGGGGGACGTACCTGGAGGGATCGCTATCAATGGCCTCAGCTGCAAAAGAGACAGAGAGGGAAAATAAGAATAACAGTTAAGTTGACAGTTACTCCATCACACAGTTTCCACAAAAGTACTATAGTTACTACAGACACTGTCGCTACAATAAAACTGTTGCAACTTTTATTGTGACACCATCGAACCCTACATTTTTATTAGGGCACAGCGACAAACTTCTCACACATGCATTTTTTTCATTTCTTAGTTTCCTTTGTTCTTTTCATTCTTAGTTGAAGTGTTGGTTAGTTGTGGTTAGTTACCTTTCTGTATGGCCTCTTTGACTAGGTCATGCTTGACTTGGAGTTTCGAGATCAGAGAGCTGCCACTTACATGCTCCTTCACTTTCTGAAAAAAAAAGCATTGACTACTGTTCAAAAGGTTGGTAAGATTTTTTTAAAGTTTTGAAAGAAGACTTCTATGCTCACCAAGGCTGCATTTATTTAAAAAATACAGTAAAAACAGTGAAATATTATTAAAATTTAAAATACCTCATGTTTATTTGAATATATTTTGAATTATAATTTATTCCTGTGATAAAAAGCTGAATTTTCAGCATTAGTACTCCAGTCTTCAGTGTCATATGATCCTTCCATCATTCTAATATGCTGATTTGCTGCTGCTTCTTATTATTAATATTGAAAACAGTTATGCAGCTTAACATTTCTGTGAAAACTGATCAATTTGAAGAATAGAAAGTTCAAAAGAACATAATTTATTTGAAATAAAAATCTTTACTGTTCTTACTGTCACTTTTTAATGCATCTTTAATGAATAGCAGGTGATGTCCACATATTTTTGGTCATAAAGCACATTAGTCCAGAAGAAGAGGAGGAGATCTTACCGTAAAGTAGAAGGTCTCTGTGTCCTGTTGATTGGCTCTGCGTTTGGCGAGGCTGGGTTTGGTTCCTGTGCCGTCACCTGTGCTCTCCACCGATGGGGTGGCGGAGGCATCAGGGGTGGGGTTGCAGTCATCATCACAGACGCTCTCCAGAAGGTTTGAAAGTGTTGTCTTAAGTGTCTTACTGATCTGAAAGAATTTCAGGTTTGAGATACAGTATATGAGTAGCAAAAAGGGGTTGTTCACAAATCCGCTTGAAAAACCAAGCGCCAGTGAAATGCACGGTACTGCTATGAGCATCTCTGAAGGAGTGCACAAAAATAAAGAGCATGGCACAGATTTTACCTCCTCAGTTTCCAAGGTAACAGATGCCAGTCTGGACTGAAGCTGCTGGAATCTGGTCTCGAGCTCATATCTCACCTGACCTTCTGCGCTCACCTCACACACCTGTCACATACAACAGATGTTTTCATTATACATAATGATGTCCCCTCATGATGGCCACTGTGTTAAGATCACACGACTAGATAAATTCTACTCTTTTTTAACTTGGGAACACCTTAATATCAAACCCTTTAAGTTGGCAAAAAATTATCATAGGTGACAACAATTGGTGGTCAGTATGAAGTCCTAGACAAGTGAAAAAATAAACAAAATTACTTACTTGTGCTGTTAAGTTAGGCTTATATACATTAATAGAATTTATATTGTATATAAACAATAGATTTAACAGATTTTAATTCAGAATAAATTCATTAATAATACACCACCATTCAAGAGTTTGGAAGCTTGGAAAGATTTTTTAAGTGTTTTTGAAAAAAAGTTCTCATCCTAGTAAAAACTGTAATATTGTGAAATATTATCACAATTTAAAATAAATGTTTACTGTTTTAATATATTTAAAAGTGTCATTTTTTCCTGTGATGGTGATGCTGATGTGCTGTTCAAGAAACATTTATTATTATTATCAGTGTTGAAAACAGTTGTGCTGCTTAATATTTTTGTGGAAACTGTGATTTTTTTTTCAGGATTATTGACGAATAGAAAATTTGAAAGAACAGCATTTGAAATAAATTTGTTTGCATAAAATCTTTATTAAAAAGTATTAATGTATTAAAAAAACATACTGACCCCAAACTTTTGAATGATAGTTACATAAAATATAACTTGCATTGTATTAAAACATTACAAAAGTTTTAGTTAGTTTAGTTAACATGTTAATATGTTATAATTATGATTATACACACATAACACCAAAATATTTCAAGGATTTCATTCATTCAAGAGCCATTGAAAGCCCTACTAAATGCAGATGGTCATTCTCATGCGTTACCTGGTCTCCTTCATGGGGCTGGTGCTGAAAGCGGAAGGGCAGACAGAATGCCGTGTTGTGGGCCTGGAGCAGAGCATCTCTATCCTGGCCCTGGTTGAGTCCAGTCACCGCTGTGTCTAGCTGGTGAAGGCCATTTTTCATATTCTGGACGGTTCGGCTTCTGTTGGAGAGGTAGCCGCGTATAACCCGAGACACAGACAGGTGGTACCCCAGATCCGTGCACTGCATTCAACATCAGCCAGATGGCGAGACAAAGACAAAAAGAGAAAAATACAGTCATTGTTTGAGCAAACATGACTGTTCTGATTCACGCTCACTGACTAAACCTGCTGTGATGTTCTTGACTTGACATGTTCTACAATGTGCCTCAGGCAGTGGGAATAACAAACCATCAGACACTTCTGAAAGCTGACTTGAGAGCTGAAGATATCAGTGCCACAAAAGATGTACAGTACCAGTCAAAAAGTAGAACAATAGTGCAGTCATTGAAACTATGAGATGACACAAGTATGGAAATTGTCTAGTGACTTCATGAGTATCCTGGGATTCTTTTAAACAGTACTAAGGGGGGTTATGTGTATGCTAGACATGTGTCAGCTCTTTTCCTGCATCCAAAGTTGTTTAAGGCTATGAGAAACATAAATCAGTCAAGTGTGTTCATATTTTCACTGGTACTGTAGACACTGAGCTCTCTCAATGGACACATTCTATGTACAGTAAATACATTAGATAAAATGCTCTGTGCTGTTTTGGTCAGGGGTCAATTCAAAATGAAAAGGGAACTAAAACCTAATGACATCCTAAAGAGTGTCTAGACAGATGGTAATGGGACAGCAGTGCTTTAGACTCACATCAATCAGAGTGCAAATGTCCTGCAGATAGTACTTATTCATGGAGGCATTAGCTGCTGCCAAGTTGAGCAAGTAGTCGTTACGAGCTTTAGTGCACTTCAGCTGAGTTTCCTGTACTTTGCCTTGTCTCTGTAAAGAAAACATATGTAGAGTCAAAACTGGGGGGTTAGAGATAAAGTGAGATATTGCTCTTCCTGTGTCATCTTCACAGTGCAAAGCTCCGGATGTCACCGTCTTTCATTCTTACAAACCACTGATTTTACCTTCTCCATCAGTCTCTCCATTTTTTTCACAGAACTGCGCCTCTGCCCTCCTGATTGGCTGAGCCCCAGATCAGCTGACTTGCCCGTCTGTTTCTCCTCCAGTCGTGTGGCCTCTTTGAGCTTACCTTCAGCAGCTAGACAGTCGATGTGGTACTGATGGTAAGTTTTCAAAGCCTGTAAGAAATTAAACATTTTCACAACATGCACAGCAAAAAAAAAAAAAAAAAAAGTCTTAATTCATATTTATTAATCATTTTCCAGTAATATCTAAACACCCTTAAAACACGGTAAACTTTATTTTTACTCCAAGGGCAAATTATTGTTTTTTTTTTGTAACATAATGAGACAGATAATGTTTGGCTTATTGTTAGATGTGTCAATAAAACAGGATTAAAACAATAATAATAATAATAATATTTTACTCCATGGGCATATCTTTTTTTAAAATTGTTTTTAACATAATAAACCAGATATTTTAAGCCTATTTACAAATAAAACAAAATTTAAAATATAATAATAATAATCATATTTATTACAACAACAATTTAAATAAATTAAATAAATAAATAAAAGTATTATTATTGTTGTTGTTGTTGTATTAAATATGATTATTTTTATTTCATGGGCAAATCCATTTTTTATTATTGTTTAAGATAAAAAGCCAGATATTCTCATCTTATTGTTTGCATTATGAATAAAACAAGATTTATGTTGTGACATACTCAAATAGAAGTTCTATTTTTATTTTTTATTATCAAGCTTAGCATATTTATTTTCAGTGACATTAAATACCTTGAAGACTGCAAAAAGAACATACACACAAACATAAAAAAAATTACTGAGCCTTGAGCCAAGACACTTGTGGTAGGCAAGCTGTTTGTCTACTGGAGGGTAGAGAGCACACAGCTGCTGTCAGCCAGGGTCAGTGGGCTTGATCTTGCAGCTCTGACCCGAGCACAGCTAGAAATGAGCTCTGGAAAGCAGGGGGGCATGTGGGCTTTTTGTGCTACAGGGTGGACCAAAATGCACTGAAATTTTAGGGTTTATAGAAAGACATGCAGACACATTCAACCATGAATGCATGAGCAAACATGTGCATCATGTGTTATTTAGTCAGGTTTAATCACGCAGTCTCTGGCTGCAGCGAGATGATGTAATTCAAAGCTGATGCCATTTGGACTCTATTTCAGTTCACTAGAGCGTGTTCCTCCATGTAAATTTAGCATGTTCACAGCAAAACAGCCTCCAACCTACCGTCTGCAGCTCTATGGTGACTTTCAAGAGCTCATCCTGCATCTGGAGTCCCACCTCCTTGCTCTGAAACAGAGAATAAGAGTCAGTGTGAAATAAGGAAGATGGTTTGGCTGTGTTTTGTGTGGGGGTGTTATTTCGGTAAATAAGAGAGGAAGAGAAGGAGGGGGATTTAGATGTCAGATCTGGTAATAGAGTGGAAGAGAGAGATTTCTGTACCCGTTTTGCCAGGCGGTGTGTGTCCTCTATGCAGTGTGAGAGCCTCTGCGTGAGTGTGTTGCAGCAAAGCTCACTCAGTGAACTGTGATCTCGGCTCTCTTGCCTGGTCTGGGTCAGCAGAACAGACCAGCACTGAGCCACCGACAGGTCCAACTGCTCCTTCCTAAAGAGAGGCAGGAGCAGAGCCAATGAAAGAGAAGGTTAAAGCTGCAATGTAACATAAATAGTGAGGTTTCGTAAAAGACATGTGGTTTCAGTGGATTAAGTGGTTGAAGTCTGGTAAACATCACAAGAGAGAAGTCTCTTGTTTTGCCAGAAGATCTAGTTATGACACTTTGATTAAAAAGTATGAGACCAAATTTTTAAAAAAATGATTATTGAAATCATTCACAATAAGATTAAAAATGTGCTTTTTGAAAATAAAAAGTGTATGATATATATTTATAAAAAGAACATGTTCTTGAGTTAAATGCCAAAGACCTCTGAGGAATAGTAAAAATGCACAGCACAGAATGCAGGGGTCTCGAGACACAGCAAAACACAGAAATAATATTAACAGCTTACAAATGATACACAGTTCCTTAAGACATGGTTCAACGGTCAAAGACATCTGTATGGTGCATGTTTTTATAGAAAACAGTGAGACAAGTAGTTAATATTGTGTATACTTATTGAGAATATTGAGAACTTTGTGGTGTTCCTATATGAATCAGTGTTTTTGAACTAATCAGTTGAGTGAACGATTCAATGTCTCACTCACAATAAGTTATTTGGTTATTGAAAGAACCAGTGTGTTTGAATGAATCAGCTGAGTGAATGATTCAGTGACTTATTCACAGATACAGTGGCTGCATCCCTACTTCCCTACTATACTAAAAAACAGCATGCGAACAGAGTGTTATGTCCGAATTCAGAGTATTCCGAAATTACCTACTATTTTCTATGAGATTTTGAAAATCACATCCAATGGATATTTTACCATCCCATGAGGCCACGGTCTGGATTTGTAAATGGCAGTTACGCAAAGCACCTGATTCTGGTACGTTATATTGCAATGAAAACATGACGAATATAGTATGTCTGAATTACATTCATTAGGGGTGCGATGATAAATCGTTACGAGGATCGATTCTGAGATTTTCCAAATGCATCGCGATTCTATCTGGAATCGATTCTGAGCTTAGTTTTTAACAACAGATGGCACTCTAGGCTATTTTTTATCTGCACACTCAAATGCTCACGAAGAAGACCGCTTGTGCCTTCGGCTGAGTAATGTAAGTGGTTAAATTTACTTGGACCTTGGCTTTTATGCTTTTTTGATGCAAGATTAATGTAAACACATCCCACTGTTAACACATGTAATTCTTGTAATTCGCTTCAACCTTTTCAAACTCTATGGATGATTATTTTAGGTTCAAGTGATGTGTGTTTGAGGAACTGGAAGCAAGCAGAGTAAAGCTGTTTCTAAAGCACGCAGTGCCATCTGCTGTTAAAAACTACGCTTAGAATCGATTTGAGAGAGAATCACAATGCATTCAGAAAATCGGAGAATCGATCCACGAATCGATTTATCGTCACACCCCTAACATTAATACTAAACATATTCATACCATATAGAAAGTACTTTTTTGACGTCACTAAGTAATTACTTATTAAAAAGAAGTAGCTACTCAGAGAGTATGAAATTTCAGATGCAGCCAGTCATTTATTTGGTTACTAAATGAATTGGGTGAGTGAATGATTCAGTGACTCACTCACTAGAGCTGCATGTGTCTGGATAAATTGAGAATCACAATTTTTTGTCTCAAATAGAGATCACGATTCTCCCACTATTCTGAACTTAACAAAATAATGTGTCATTTACCAGAGACTGTGACAAAATATTAATTGCTGCAGTCTATTTAAAAGTGTTTAAATTAATTTGCAGGAATTATTAAAAATTTAAATATACATACACATATATATATATATATATATACAGGGTGCGATTTGTGAAAAAAGCAGAGGGGGGATGCTTTTGAAAACTTTTTTTTTCTCTCCAGGGTAAGGTTATATAGCCTAATGTTAGTGTAATCTGTTAACAACGAACGCCATAAATCTGTTTTTTTAGGCAAGTAAATGGGTGTCACATGAAATGTTTTTAATACGACGGAAATTAATGTGATCACAATTTAATAAAAACGTAAGTTAGGCCTATTAATTGTAATTATTTCATTTTCCCGGTGATTCAAACAACGAATAAATTATATAGATTAAGCGAACAAAGAACATTATCAACGGAGCTTTTTGAAACTCTGAGTCAGTTAACCCATTGCGTCGCAAAATGATTCACTGTTTCGAAGCGTTCCAATCGAATCGCGTATCGCGAATCATTTGATTCAGAACGGGACTTCAAAGTGAGTTTCATGAATCATTTTATCCCCACCGGGGATAAAAATAATTCAGCAGAGGCAGGGATGTATAGACCAGAGGGGGGGAAATCCCCCCCATCCCCCCCTACAAATCGCACCCTGTATATATATCTGTATATATATAAAAAACAACGTAATATTTTTAATAAACCAATTTTTAATACTAAAATTATGAAAAACTGGTTTGAATGAATGATTCAGTGACTCACTCATAAATACTGTTTCATTGTTTCATTACTGGATGAAACAGTGTTTTTGAACGAATTTCTTGAATGAATGATTCAATGACAAATACATTTTTTAAGAATCACTAGTCACCACCTAGTGGCGAAACAATGTAATTGATACAAAAGGTTATTTGAAGTGGCAATTACTTTCAAAAGGTAATTTGCTCTATTTTGATCACTACCAGACATTAAATTGCCCCTATTATGGGTTATGAAAGGTTCATATTTTGGTTTTGGGAGTCCCCAACAACAGGTTGACATGCATGCAAGGTCAAAAAACACTTTCATTTTCTTATAATATGCATTTATTTTTACCTTATTTGCTCAACGACTCCCAAACGATTCGTTCAACGATTCATTTTTCCAAACCCCTCCTTTGCCTGACACTAATCTGTGGTGATTGGTTGATTTCATTTAAAGCAGATTTCATTTAAAGTTTGTGACCTTTTACTGCTCCAAAAGCGGCACCTAGTGGCAAAGAATGAATTTGCATTTTCATTCAGACCAACGCCAAAATCAAGTTTTCCCAGGTCTGCGCACGCGGGCAATATGCTAATGTTTCATTTTGACGTCAACATAAAACAGCTTGGGACTCGTTTCAGTGATTCAGAGTCAACTCTTTCTTTTGAGAGACAATAACTTTATACTTGGTGCACTTTCAGATTTAAAACTTTGCAGGATGTTTTCATTCACTTAGAGCTGTGTTACACACTGCATGAAAGGTAATTTTCAAAAATCTATAATAGGGGCACTTTAATGTTTATATCCGAACTATAAACTTTCATCCCAGTATTTCTGTGATAACATGAATGATTGTTAGACAGAAATAATACTTTGTGGCTGAAAAGACTGTTTGTGAAGCTATTTCTTACCTAAACACTGTAGCTGCTTTCTCTGTCAGCGGCAGCGCGAACATAGATTTGAATGTTCCGGCATGACTTTGTCATTAGAAATGAGATTACATGGGTGTTTGAATCGAGATTATGATCTTTTAATAATTAATCGTGCAGCCCTATCACTCACAGTGACAGTTACTTACTTGGTTACTGAATGAATCAATGTATTTGAATGATTTGTGGTTGCATGAATGATTCACTGGCTCACTCATACAAATGATCGATCCATCTATCTATCTATCTATCTGTCTATCTATCTATCTATCTATCTATATGTAGCTATACAACACTAGGTCAAATCTCAGTGCTAAAAGCAGGATGAGTACCTCTTGGTCTTCACAGTGAACCTCTCGCTGAGTTTCTCCAGAGAGCGGGCATACTCTGCCTCAATCTCCCCCCGTCTGCGCAGGTACTCGCTTAGATCCTGCAGCTGCTGCGTCTTGACCTCCAGCTGCGCGTCTAGGATTTTTAGCTGCTCTGAGAGCTGACCCCTCACCTCTGAGCAAAGAGAAAGAAAGGAAAGAGATCACATATGGATGGTTTTCAGCACAAAAAGTGACGTGATCTGATGACTTTGTATCCCCCTGCACTAGTGTCCCTGGCCTGGGGCTGAGAGCTGATTGGATGAGGGAAGACAGCATCCCTAATACTGAGTATAAATACATCACAGTGCAGGCCTACATCTCACACATAGAACAAACATTACATGTAGAGAAGTACATTAAGTCTGTACTACCTAACCAAGTGAAAGAGAGAGAGCATAAAATTTTTACCTTTGATTTGTGTCTCATACTCCGCCAGACTCCCCTTTTCCTTTCGAAGTTTTACATGTGATGTCATGTTCTCCTTCGTTGGTGTAGCGCTCCTGTTGACTTGTTCACAGTGACTCACAGTCTGAGATGATCACATAAAAGTTTTGTTCCTCTTCACAAGAGACTAATTTAATTCCAGTTTCAAAGTATTGGTGTTTTTATTTAGCAAAATGAGTTATATTTCCATTATAGTGCAGAAAGACATGCCACGTTCAGTCTGGAGTTCATACCGGGCTACTAAAGAAAAACCTTTTCACTCTTTTCAGTCGTTCAATCTGTGCCCTCAGCAGAAACGGAACAGGGAAGTCTCTGTGCACGTGTATGTTTGTGTGTGTGTGTTTGTGAACACGGAGGGAGTTCCAATCCAAGCAATTCTCTCTCAGCACTAAGTCTGTGCATTTAAAGGTTCGTTTTCAGAGCAGAGAACCTTGCAGGGGCCTGATAGTTTTCTACTACTCTTTCCTGAGACTGTGGTTAAATGTGATTGTCCTTGCCTGGAAAAGACAGAGAGAGACACATGAAGAGAATTATGGTAAGAGGTGTGATGAAGACAAAGTGCAAGACAGAAACAAACCATAAATGGAATAAGGAAGTAAATACAAGTTAAGAGACAGAGGAGAGGAAGAGAGAGATGTTACTTCAGTATGACATGTCTCTGGCACTTCCAGAAGACAAAAAACGGTTAAGCGAACAGAGCACACCTGCCCACATCCTGTTTGTCTTCTTTGGTGTGTGTGTGTGATTCAGAAAGATTCTCACATCGAGACATCCTCTCAATCCTTAATTAAGGATCCATACATTTAACTGCTTCTAAAAACAAACCTTTCAAGTTCTCAACAAGGTTTACTTTAATTGAATGTCAAGTGGCAACCCAACAAAGAACCAAAATTATATTTATTTCTGCACAATGCAACCTGTCCACGTTGGAATCTGCCTAGTTTGGCTGCTTCCACCAAGCGACAGATGAATTTGCATCAAAAATAGAGTCTAATTGGACACACAGTCTTTGATGTCAACAACAAACGATATAGGAACTGTTTTCTTCTTCAATTTTAGGCAGTCTGTTTGTTTAGCTATTATTTGCATTTAACATCTTCAATGCAGCCTGCAATCGAATCAGACAAACCTGTGACTCAATTTTTGGTCGCAACCCACCAGTTGAGAACCACTGCTCTAAAGCATGAGCTAATAACTCAAATTAAAGGCCTTAAACACGTCAGACAGGGAAAGGAGGAATTTTTAGAAGCTCTGATTCTGTCTACGTGACTGAATGTTTGTTGTAGGATGCCAGGCTGAACTGCGCTAGAGTTCCTGTGAGTTGCGCCAGTGATGGCCGTTGGTCTTATGAGAGGGTGGAGGGACCTGAGTCATCATGGCTTTCGGCACAAACACACACACTCATAGTCAGACCAGAGAGTGCTGCTCTAGCACGGTGCATTAAGAATTTAAGCTACCACACATATATGCTGAGCAACCTGAGAAACACACACAGAAATGTTCTGCACATTGTGAGTTAATGTACATACATTTACATAAAGAGGTTTCTCATCATAGTAATTTGTCTTATGTATAAATATGCTGGTGTGCATATATGTTTTAGGTCAGGGATTCTCAAACTTTTGTAAGCCAAACCGCTTAAGAGATTTAAGATTTTAGGTTAATATTTCAACAATTTAACAGCACATTACATGTTTACATTTACATATATATATAAAATTTTTAATTCAATGTGTTACTTGCCATTTCTTTGTAATTATTTATGAAATTTACTAATAATTATAGCAATTGTTGTTTTTAAGTAAATCTTTCACCACATTTTTTCAACCATCACATCACACAGTCATTTAACAATGGCATCAAATAAATACATTATTATTGCTCATTATCCATAATACTAATAGTATAGACTATTTTTAAGCAACACATTTCCTTGTCAACTGACTTCATGCAAAAGGCACATCATGCACTCTCAGTCATTGAGTGGTCATGACAGTCTGCTCTTCACTTCCTCCATCTCACTGTTTAGAGGTCAAAAGCCTCACCCAGCCAATCAGAACTCAGCAGAGACTTCATTATGATAATGCTATTATTGATTCACAAGAGTTGAATCGGATTTGTGCACAATGGGGTTGAATTCTATTGCATTAGTGTATGCCGGCACTGCTGCATGTCAGTGCGTTTTTGATATATACTCTTGGCAGTAGTTTCTCTATTTTATAAAAAAGATTGAAGCATTTTAACTCTAATCTACTTCAGATGAAAAAAAAACTGCAAGGCTGCATTTCTATAAATAAAACCCCACATGATGTCCACTCATCTAATTGCATAATCTATTTATCAATTCACAAATCAGCATAATAGTGGTGATGAATTCTATTTTTAAATATATGTATATATACTGTCGGCTACACATAAGCAAGCAAAGCACATATATTGATCCAGCGCTGGCATGCCCGCGAGAAACCACTCCGGTGTCCTGACTGAGTGAATGTGCCTGTTTAAACTTGATCTGTCTGCTGCATTGAGTTAAAGAAACTGAGGGGAATTGGAGATCCATGGGATCAATCCTGTTTTACGCTCCCAGTGGAGGCTGGGAAGAAGCTGAGCTCTGGTCTTATCTCTCAGAGCAGAGGACCACAGGGACCCTCACACTCACACACTTATAGCTACCACTGCTGAGACCTCTGCTGCGTTCTCTCATTGCCATGGATTGATCCTTCCACCACACAGACAAAGGCACAAATATTAATGACTGAACGTGATACATCACAAAATGTTTATTTATGGTATAGCTAACCCCAGTATGAAAGTTCAAATTCATTTACTCACCCTCATGACATTTCAAACCCGTATGACCTTCTTTCTTCAGTGGAACACAACAGACGACAATAAGCTGAATGTCTAAGCTGTGCTGTTTCATAAATGTAAGAATGGCTGTCAAATATGATTTTCAAGACACTATTTTCAGTTAATAATGACTTAAATTTCAGTCTGATCCTCACACAAAGCCAAAGTACAGCTTTAAAAGACTTTCCTCATAAAATATGAGTTGGTCCTTTATTGTAGCTTGACATCGACTGCATGGAAAATTGTAGCTTGAACATTCTAATACCTCTTTTTATATTCCAAGGAAAAAAGAAAGTTATATGGGTTTGAAACAACATGTCGGTGAGACAGAATGACAACAAAATTAGAGCTGCATGAGCTGCACGTTAAAAGATTGCGATTCAAACATGCATACAATGATTTGCCTGTGTCAAATCATCTGTGTTCGTGCTGCCATTTACACAGAGAGCAGACAGTTACCATTGTTTAGGTAAGAAACAGCTTCAAACATACTTTTCAACTACACAGTATTATTTCTGTCTTACATTTATTCATATGATCACAGAAATACTGGGATAAAAGTTTATAGTTCGGATTAGGGCTGGGCAATTTGGCAAAAAAATAAAATCTCAATTTTTTCAGAACGTTTGACCGATTCTCGATTTTTTATGATTTTTAACTAGTCAACTTAAAAATGTAACTACAACATGATTCAAATAACTTTTTCTTTATTAACCCTCTAGTTAAAGAAAATTCTATTCTAAGTGCACCACACATGTTGCCAACAGGTAAATGTTAAACAAATCACTTGTTAAACATCTTTGCAGAAAAGATGCATGAACTACAACTACATCCTGTACAAACTTGTCTTATACATGTTATATGTTCAAAAATAATAGGCTACAATGAAAATGCATCAAAAGATTCTCAACAGTCAATGTAATTCAAATTCAAAATGACTTTATACATAGAATCCAAAAATTGCACATTTGTGACCCTGGACCACAAAACCAGTCTTAAGTCGCTGGGGTATATTTGTAGCAATAGCCAAAAACACATTGTATGGGTTAAAATTATTGATTTTTTTTATGCCAAAAATCATTAGGGCATTAAGTAAAGATCATGTTCCATGAAGATATTTTGTAAATTTCCTACTGTAAATATATCAAAACTTATTTTTTGATTAGTAATATGCATTAGTAATATGAAAGCTTATTTATTCAGCTTTCAGATGATGTATAAATCTCAGTTTCGAAAAATTGACACTTATGACTGGTTTTGTGGTCCAGGGTCACATTTATAAACTGCACACTTGTAAATATATCTATACATTCATTTAAACAGTTACATTTCTCTATATTTCTACTTCTGTATATCCTAGTGCGTTATTTAATTTTCTGTTTTTCTTATATTAGTGTTATACTCCATCTCTACTGTGTAATTCCTGTCTGCTGCACTAGTTTGCACTATCTCCATACTTTCTTCTGCACTGAAAGCTGCTGTCACAAAGTCAAATTCCTTGTGTGTGTAAACATACTTAGTAATAAAGCTCTTTCTGACTTATAACACCAGTAGGCTATTAACAATAAACGTTCTGTGAAAATGAACAGCAGCTTTCAACCTGGAAGTAGTTCTTTACAGTTTTTTTATTCAATTGCGATGCTTTTCCATTGTTTTTTCTATGTAAACATGGGCCCGTTTGAGTGTTGTGCTCGCGTCTCTTGCAGCGTCTCATTCATGAAACGGCATTCTAAAAATGCGGCGCTCAAGTTAAGAGAAATCCAACTCCCATCTTCCAGCATTTTTTTCCTATTCCACTGCCCGTGTCTCATCTTTGTCAACACAAAAGCGCATTCTGTGTAAATGGCGCCTCGCGATATGAGCGCGTCACACGTGAGCGGTTAATCACTTGCGCCGACATGAGGTGGGAGCGTTATTTTTTCTTTACTGTTATCACAGGCATATTGTCAAAGTGTCCGATTCTAACGTTTGGTAATATTTCTATTCGAAATCGCGATTCCTCGATTTCTAAAAAAATAAAATCGTGGAAAAACATTAAATTCGAATTAATAGATTAAATCAGAAAAATCGCCCAGCCCTAGTTCGGATATAAACATTGATGTTTATGGTAGTGATCAAAATAGAGCAAACCACCTTTTGAAAGTAACTAGTGCTTCAAATAAAGTTTGGGTCGATTACATTGTGTCTGTTAAAAATTTATTTGTCATTGAATCATTCATTCAAGAGATTTGTTGAAAAACGCTGATTCATCCAGTAATGAAACAAGTGAAGTATTTATGAGTAAGTCATTGAATCATTCATTCAAACCACTTTTTCATAATTTGCATATTCAAAATAGGTTTATTAAATCTATTATTAATTAAATCCAGGGCCGTACGCAGGTTTTTTATAAATACCGAGGTCCCAAAATGGAGATTGGTAGGGGGGTTCGAGGGCATGCTCCCCCGAGAAAATTTTGATTTTCTTGACTTACATGTGTGCATTTTAAGATGTTTTAAGGCTCATAAATTTAATAATAATATAGGTTTAAAACCAAGTCAGTGGGCAGTAGTAGCATGCTGAAAAAAACAATAGAACCCTGCCCAAAACACAATAGAAAATGTAATGGATTTAATGGTTCTAATGGGAATTGTATTGGTTTTAATGGAAACTATAATGGTGTCTACTGGTATGTGATGGATTCTATTGGTGGGATGTTAAATCCTATTTGAAAAATGCCCAAAACACACTACAAAAAGGAATTTTGTAATGGTTTTACTGGAAAAATCTAATGGTTTATAACGGTATTTTAATGGAAACCATTAGAATTTCTGTGATGGTTTCTATTGGGCTTCTATTGTGTTTTTTAGCAGGGTTATTTTTCAAGATAACAGATTCTTAAACATGAGAATCAGATTAAATGTTGCAATGAATGATCCACGCTACAAACTGGAAATAGAGAAGATATA
>JAFVLL020032566.1:0-25184 GCA_021397915.2 Tor tambroides | reverse complement strand
TTGAATCATGCAGTGAAAGAACGCACTCTAAATGCGCACTAGTCTGGACTTCATCACGTAATGTAAGTGTGCGCTCTGTAGGGGTGTTTTGAATGTTTTTTGCAAAATACTCAATAATGTCAAAATCGCACATCGTTAAAACAATTACGATATTATTGCAGACGATATATATTGCACACCCCTACCGCTGAGGCATCTCCGATGAGAAGATCTGTTATCTTGGCTTTTAATCCTTGCAGCACCACGTCAGAATTAATATAAGGGAATTTTACAACTTCTGTTATTGGAAAAATACCGAGATCCGGACCTCGGGGACCTCAATGGTAGGTACGGCCCTGATTAAATCTATATATTAAAATATGTAATATATAGACTGCAGCAATTAATATTTTGTCACACATTATTTTGTTGAGTTCAAAATCGTGGTAGAATCTATTTGAGGAAAAAATTGTGATTTTCAATTTATCCAGAATCTTGCAGCTCTAAACAAAATGTTCATTTTGGGGGTGACCTCTCTCTTTAAATAACAACTATAAAAGTCTTTACTGTCACTTTTGATCAATTTAATGCATCCTTGCTGAATAAAAGTATTAGCATCTTTCAAAAAAAAACTTTTTTTAAACAGTACTGGAGATGCAAATCACAGCTACAACACACAATGTATGTTTCCCACCAGCACCCACACACTCTTTCCTGCCAATATGCCAGTACAACACTAAAGTCACACGTTAAATGGCATTCAAAATGGAAGCACACCAACTCGTCTAATTACACAACAGTAAACCACAACATCACTACCTACACAACAGTACAGAAACTCATGTGATGTGACCATTGATAATGCATACCACATCCGTGACACAGTTACTCCTCACAACCCTGGTCTCATTTTTAAAGAAAGCTTCAGATGTGCATCTGTCCACAAATCTTGTTGTTAATGTTCATTATCTACAATAAATAATGAAATGACATCACAATTGCACCAAGAGCTATTAAAGTGAGCATAAATCTGAACATGCATGTTATGGACAATGGAAAAAATGCATTTCTGCAAAAGCAATTAGCAAATATTGCCTGAGACTAATAAGTTAATTAAGATATGCCTTGCTCTGATGGCTGCCAACAGGAATGAAACATCACAAATGAGATCTCTGAAGCATCTCAATGGTTTTTCCTATAGGAATGTGATGAATGTGATGAAGTCTCCTGCGTCTCAGAGTTTTCTCCTGAGGAAAGGGTACAGTAATCTCACTCAGAGATTCAGAAGAGATATCAACAATGTCTCAGCTCATATAGGCTACTACCATTCAAATGGTTGGGGTACACAAGTCTCTTATGCTCACCAAGGCTGAATTTATTTGATTACAGAGTAAAATATTATTACAATTTAAAATCACAGATTTCTCTTTGAATATTTTTTTTTCTACGATGGCAAAGCTAAATTTTCAGCAGCCATTACTCCAGTCTTCAGTGTCACATGCTCCTTCAGAAATCAGTCTAATATGTATGAAATCATTACTGAGATTTTACCTCACATAAGCTATGAAAGAGCAACTTCTGAGCAAAAACATTTTTAAGAGATAGCGAGAGCTTTGAGGGACAGCTCAGAGCAGTAAATAGGAGCTGAGTACAGGTCATGCTGAGATGAGACTGCTTATTTGACAATCACGATTCCCTTTCCTGCACTGTCGCTCCTTTTCAGAATGTGTACGTGAAAACACACACGGACACACTCTCTTACACACACACACTCTAATCCCATATTAAGCAGCTTGAGTCACTGTATTCTTTCCTGCACTTCCCCTGAAGTCTGACATTGTGACGTGCTCTGTGGGTACAGGGAACACATCTCTCCTCTCCTCCTTATCTGCCAAGTTTTGCCTCTGAAGACTCATACATCTACTCTTCAATACCTCTTTCAAGGGAGCATCTATCCCAGCTGCCACATATCTACCTTTTCAAGGGTTAGTCCACCCCTGTCATTGTTTACTCATACACCCGTTGCTCTGAACCTGTATGATTTTTTTTATTCGTTGGAACACAAATGGAGAAGTTTAGCAGAATGATGATACTTCTCTTTTCCATAAAATGAAAGTGAATGATGATCAGAGACGGTCAAGCTGCAAAAATAACAACACAAGTGGTCCAGATGACTATCATTTCAAGTATTCTAAGCCATACATTCCTTTTTTTGTGAGCAGCAGACTGAAATGTAATTAATTCTTTAGCTCTTAAATCATCATTTACTCACCCTCATGTTGTTCCAAACCTGTATAACTTACTGTCTTCTGTGGAACACAAAATAAAATATTTTGAAAAATGTCTCAGTGTTTATTTTGCTCATACAGTTACGTCAGGGGGGTCCAGTCTTGGTTTGGACCCCATTGACTTTCATTGTATCGACAGCTGATAATGATCAAAATATCTTTTTTTGTGTTCCACAGAAGAAAGTCATACAGGTCTCGAATGACATGATGGTGAGTAAATGATGACAGAAATTTCATTTTTGGGTGAATTTCTCCTATTAAATCTCATTCATGTTTATGTAGGTTTTATGTCAGCGATGCAAAAAGTATTTGGATCAAGCGTGTCTTATAACCACTTGTGACACAATACATTTGAATATGTAAAACCCAATATTTATTACTTGAATATTTCTTATCTGAATTTGTATTTCATATTTTAATATTTAAATCCAAATACAGAGATTTTAGAAGCAGAGGGGAAGATTTTTTCAAAGATCAAAATAAACGCAAGTTTATTCCTCCCATAGTTATAGTATGACGTCAGATGACTATGAATATTGTGCAGATTGACTATGATCATTTTCCTCAAACTTAAAGCCTGACAACCATTCACTTTCATTGTATGGAAAAGAGCAGCATGAACACTCTATCAAACATCTCCTTTTATGTTAGACAGAACTCATACAGGTTTGGAACTACATGAGGAAGAGTAAACAAAGACAAAAATTTAATTTAAACGTGTACTATTCCTTTAAGGCTGATTAGAAGTGTGAAAATGAAAGGCAGAAGATTGTGCAAGAGGAAGACAGAAAGAGCGCCACAGAGGGAAACCCTCCACCAAATGACAACACCACAGAGGTAGAGGAGGTGAGAGGGGAGGTGATGAGGTAGAAGAATGAAGCAAAGAGGTGGGACGGACACCCTGATAACAATCAATGCTGAGACACACTGAAAGAGGAAGCGGCTTTCTCTCGCTGTGTGGCATTCATGCGCACAATACGTCATGTATGCAAAAGCACGCAGCCTGTGCTTGGACGTGATGGACGCATCTGCCAAAAACACACACACACAAACACACTCATCCTATTGAAAGGATAATGCATGCATTTAAGAAATCCTCGCTGTCATACGCACACAAACATGTCAGTGAGCTTCCACTGCGTGTGTGTGTGTGAGGAGGTGGAGTGAGAACACATAAACACACAATGGATCATGCTGAGAGAACCGCACAGTAGAATTACAGTCATAAATAATAAAGAAAACCAAGTCTTACCTCATTCTCCAAGGTTCTGTCTCTCTTTCCCTTTCGCTGGACACAGAGAGCACTGTGTTTGAGTCACAGATTTCATGCAGCCAGTTTGATTTCACCCCCTCTGACACATTCTACACACATGACTCTCTCAGGGAGTGCATTCAAAATAAGGTGGAAACACACACACACACACAAGCATGCATGCTAGAAAACAGCTCCCCTTCTTTGGTTCACACACACCACACGCGCATGCTGAAACACAGCCTCTCTCTCTGTCTCCTCCGCTCTCAGGCAATCAGAGAGAATGTCATAACCGAAGCCACGCCCCCTTTGCCCCCCTCCCCGCAGGCTTACTATAAATAAAGGGATGGATATGAATATGCTGTCTTGTTCTCTTAGACTTTCCCCCCTCCCGTTTTGCTCCATCTCTCATTCCTAATATTCCCTCTCTCCCTCTCTGTGGCCATGAAATGCTTCTCTTATGACCTTGCATTGTGCTCGCGGACTACCAGCCCCCTTTCTCTGCGCGCGCACACACACACACACACACACGCGTTCAGGATTAATGTACACTCGTGAATCTATTTAATGTTCTTGCAGATGAGCTATAAAACTGATACTAATGCCAATCCAAAGGGGATTGAATGGGTAATAGCAATAGCTGGGTAATAAACAAACAATGGCAGACGCTTCTGTATACACACACACACACACACACACATATACACCTGCTGGCACTGTAATGGCCGATTCACACAGAACGCCTTTTTTTCCGTTCCACTGCGTTGTTTTTCTGTGTAAACAGGGACCGTTTATATAGACGGACCGATGAACGTTGCGCCAAGTCGAAGTTCAACTTATTATAAACGTTCTTTCAATTCCACTCCGCTGCGCCTTGCTTTTAAACGCAACACGTTCTATGTGAACGGACTAGACCACGCGAGCGCGCGCTGTCATGTGCTAATGACTTATCTGTCATATCTAGTATGCACTGCATGTGCAAATATTTGTGTAGCTCATTAGATCCATTATTGTTATGCATACAATAAGAGCAGGGCATAACAAGTTTTCAGATGAGTTCTCACCTCACAGGAAATGGTGCCTACCCCACAAAACCGCCAATTTACTCAGTCACATCGTGACAGCAACAGCTTCATTTGCTAAAAGGATACTGAGAAGTGTTTGTGTGTGGGTCGTGACTTGTGAATGTGCCAGAATTATTAAATTTGTTGTTGAAACATAAATATGCTTGGCTAATGAATTTAGAAGAAGCAGATTTATTTTTTCACCATTCTGTAAAAATACCGGCGTCATTTGCATATGCATGAGAACAAATTTAGTTTAGTAAATGAGAAGACCTTAATGGGATAGTTCATCCAAAAATGAAAACTCTTTCATCATCTACTCACCCCTGGTGTTGTTGCAAACCAGTATGGCTTGCTTGCTTCTGAAAAACACAAAAGGTTTTGAAGAATGTTGGTATCCAAACAGTTCAGATGGACTTCCATTTAATGGACCAAAAACACAGGCATTTCTCAAAATATCTTCTTTTGTGTTCAACAGATGAGAAAGACAAGAAAGAAAAAGAAAGAAAGAAAGTAAGTCAGTCAAGGTTTTGGAACAACATGAGGGTGAATAAATGATGACAGAACTTCTATTTTTGGATGAATTGTCTCTTTACCATCTAAAATTAGATTATTCTTTATTAATCTATTTTAATAATATTTCCAAATCCACATTTGTAATAATGTACAATGAGGCTTAGGGTTTGGCTTTTTTTGAAAAACAGCAATCAGTGCTTAAAAACCGCTCAGAAGACATCTAGCCTATCTATCACATAGAAAAACTCAATGTAATTCTTCTCATGTAATGAAATGTTAAATGTAGCAATGCAGTCGTTTACATTTTGTGGTTTAATATCCAATAAATAATTCAATATTTCTGACCAACTGTACAGTAAAATTCCTGTCTTGAGTTTTGTAAGGTGCAAAGAGAAGTTCAACCCCTTCACCTCCCCCATCTTTCCTGTGCTTGTTTCCTTCCTCTCTCATGTTAAGCCTGTGTTCGCTCTCTTTCTCTGACTATAAAATCCTCAGGATGTGACAAATAAAGAGAAATTAAGCCTCCTAAATCCTATAATGTGAAACAAACACACACAATATATATTTACACATAAAACCAGACAGAAGCACACACAGCTGCGCAAAACATCTACAGCTGCAGTGCCGCCCAATCTCACCAGATATAAAAAGACTGATGATTATTGATCCCTAAAGAGAAATCCAGTGCAGCGGCAGCACTATTAAACAGAGTGCACATATAATGAAACCGTATATGCGTCCAGTGAGCATAAACAATATATATGTGTGTAGCTGGTCAGTAAGGACTTACAAAATCATGGATATAATAGCTGTGACAAGGATTGTTGCACATGCTCCAGTTCCCTTGTGGCAAACGAATGGTCTACGGGAAGCATCACCCCACCCATGAGTGCTTGGAAAGGCGACTCTACTCTGAGGGTGGCTGGGGGGAAGCCATGATGTGTCTTGGACATGAATGTGACGTGAACATTATAGCAGGTTGTCAGATTTGTGCACTACGAGAAGTGATTTATAGGGCCCAGCAGGTAGCAAACATATAAGCAGTTTGTCGCCGCTGCCTCTGATACCATTGGTTCTACACTTGCCCCTCTTCCCGCATCAACCCTTATTACCCCGGCCCGTCCTCCCTAGGGACAGTTCAGTTTCCACTTGGTCAGTCAGTCCTCACAGCTTTGACCTACTTCATGTCTCTGGCTTCATACGCGTACTCATAGACTCACACACTCAAAACTGCACATGCAGCGATGCAAATGAATGCTGATTTCACCTGCTGTGGTCTGATGAACACATCAACAAAGCTGCTGTTCAGAGATGCTGATGGACTGCAGAACGTAGCAGCAGTGTTTAGTACTCGAGACTCGGACTCGGTCTTGAAATCGGTCTCGAGACCATATTTTAATGGTCTTGGTCTTGTCATGGACTTGTGTGCATTGTGACTCGGTATTGACTCGTACTCGAACATATTAGGAATTGGACTTATTGAGTCATCGAGTCCCAATCAAAATATTTCATGATTATTACTAATATCTTCCAATATTTCTTTAAATTGATATTTGATTGACACATCCAATGATTGGTGATTTTCTTGTGTGCCACTGCGCATGACTTGAGACTAAGGTTAGTGCGAAGGCAGCAGGACTCAGGTCAGGATGTCATGTGGAGCCTCTTAACTATGTGTTGAAAATGTCTGTTACATCACCTATTATTCAGTTTGCATATAACTAAGAGCCACAAAGGGGCTGTTTACACCTGGTCACTTCATGCGTTTACTCCTCCCAAAATATTAAAATAATAAATGTGTTAGAGCATTTTAGAGGTTACATGGCATGTTATAGTTAGATATGACAGCGCTAATGGAACAAGCGTCACCGTGGATGAGTAGCTGAGTATCTCAGCAAGCCGACGCGCAAACTGCCGCGAATGAAACCGAAAGTAATTCGCAGACGCTTAACACACAATCATCTTCATTAAAAGTAGTGAGACTAACCTATCTTTCCAGTGCTGATGCCGCGCTCTCTCCTGTTGCGGTCTCTGTTATTGAAATTAGCTGATAATGAATAAAATGCAGTGCATATCTATTGCTTTCATTGACGTGAACTCCGTTAAATTTGCATATAGCACGGGAATTGAAGAACGGATTTATATCCGTTTTGCGAAGACATTTATGTGGCCAAGTGTAAATGGAAACGTATTATCAAATCAGATAGATATCAGAGAAAACGCATGAAGTGACCAGGTGTAAACAGGCCCAAAGCGTTCATATGCAGTAAGATGTTTTAGACAAGAGCACATAAAAGGTTAAAAAAATTATGTAAAATTTGTTACAGTTGAACATATACAGGTATAGTGGTGCAGTAATGTTATGTGTACTAGAAATGTTAACATATTGAAGCACAGTATAGACTGGTACAGTAATGTCATACTGAAATGTTATGTGGATGTATATAGGCAGTTGTGATATTTATGGACAAGAGCTGCTAAATACTAACAAGTAACAAGTCATAGTTGTAATAAAATTACCTTTACCACCTTACTATATGGCCTTTTTACCCTTAACTGATAATATTTTTTAAACCAATATCATTCTAAGTAAATAAAATGCAGTGTACTTGCCATGGTATATTTGATGTACTGTTTGAGTATGGTGCCAATTTTATTGTTTCCACCAAACATTTTACATATTCTTGAAGATTTCTTTAGGTCTTGTCTCAGACCCAACCTTATGTGGACTTGGACTTGTCTTGGACTCCAACCTCTCTGGTCTCGGTCTTGACTCGGACTCAACCCTCTCTGAACTCGGTCTTGACTCGGACTCAATCCTCTCTGAACTCGGTCTTGACTCGGACTCGAATGAGCTGGTCTCGACTACAACACTGCGTAGCAGTGACATAAACAGACCACATAGACACATGTGCATTGATCATAGAGTGGGGTTCAAAACTCTGAAACCACACTGTCAAAGCTGAGATTCAAATTCTATTTTTTAATGGAAATAAAGAGGACGTTTATCTGAAAATTTTAAAAGTGAACGAATAGGAAATATTTTAATTAATACTTAAGCAAATTGGTGACATTGCAGCATGTGACCTTTGCTTCCAATGAAGCTCAAAATGCTCTTTGGATCATTTTCAAATCATGCTAGAGAACATGATGATCAGGTTTCACACATACCTGCAGAGTTCATGAAATTTGAGCGCTGCTGCTGCAATTAAAGCAAAAGAGGAACAAACCAAATACTAGGATTATTTTTTAGTTCACTACAATACATATTAATATAGTTTGTAATAAAAAGTTTGAAAATTAAATGGGAACAATGCAAACTAAAAACATTTGCACTTACAGACTGATCTTAGACCCCTTACTTTTACATATGTATCTAAAGACTCTTTAGAAGTTACCTGTATGTTTTCCAGAATATATATAGCGTAGTATATACTTAGAATGAAAACAGAATAAAAAAATGCTTAAAGAGTAAGTTTGTGAATTTTCAACTAGCCTTGTACTGTTATAGTGTCAGTAGTACATAAAATTTTTTTTTTCCATGTTACTTGCACCAAAATATCCCAATTTTTTTTTATCAGCAAAAGACATAATCTGGTGGACTTTTGACAGCTCCTGGGCTTTTATGAAAACTACAGATTGTACGTTTTTATTTTTTAAAATTGCATATCTACTGTATAAACAGCGAACTTTTATTAAATGAACTGCTTTAAACAAAACGGGCAGCAAAGTTTCATGCTACATCTTAAAGGAATAATTTATTAGAACTGAATTACTGAAAATGCATTTTTCATATACAGCTCATGAAGAATGCCTTTTCAGTAATTCACTGTTCTAATGTCCTTGAGATGTCGTAGAAAGACCTCTGAGTAATGGAGTTTCTGAAAGTCATGAATTCTGTGGAACTGTTTCCTACAAGAAAGGGGAAGCTGAAATGAGAGTTAAAACGAACTGTACTCTCATTTCATTATTAATGGGTTTTAGGCAAAGTTTTCTAAATTAAAACATCATGTAACACTAAAGGTTATGTAAGACAATAAGGAAACCATTCATAAAATTCTCTAAAATGTGTAAACACTGTAGCTCTAATAAAACTGTTTGAGCAGTCTGCAACACTGGTGCAACCGATGGCGTGAGTTTGGGGCGGGACTGTCTGTTTGCTAACCAATGGCAGATTAGAAAAAAAAAACAGTCAGTATTTTTACAATATTTTTTACAATAAAATTTTACTATTGAAGCAAGTGGCTTTGAAATTACACACTGAAGCATTAAACTACAGCCAGAAACTGTATTGACTTGCTTGTAAAAGGAGAAGTCTGGTAGCGCAACTCTGTGGCCATTCAAAGTACTGCAAGTGTGATGTGATTAAAACCTTAGCTTTAATACAAGTTTGTGAAAAATAAGCCTTATATGCAGTCTGCTGTTTATTACTCAAACCAGCATGCAATTTGTCTTGCAAATATCAAACTCTCATAAACAGATCTGATCAAATCAAGTCTCTTATGCACTTCTTCAAAATTATATATTATTCATTTGCATATGCAAATTATATGGTTCATATTAACAACAAATTAAATTGTTATAAGGTATAATTATTGCAACATCCCAGATTATGTCCAAATATGGACATAAAGATACTACCAAACAATAACAATCCCATTAAGTGAATCTGGGGTCAGTTGTTGTTAGTAAATTTATGATAAACAGTTAAGTTCCTATTAAACAGGTCTGATTCTCTGAGACACAGGATATCTACAGAGAGTACATGCTGTACATGGTTGAATCAGGATGGAGGGTAGGGTGAGGACAAGAGGGAGTTTCTACTGGCAATGGGGGGTTGGGCTACTGTGATGTAGCTGGGGCCCAGGGGTGAAAAGGCACCGTAAACTGATGTCAGTGTGGATCACCACTGCGTGTGCGTCTCATCTGCTCAGCCTGTCTCACAGCCTTCTCCAGCTCCCCCTGGGACAGCAGCCTGCAGTGCTGCAGGGCAGAGAGCAGCTGGGCCCGAGAGTTGCTGATGAACGAGTGGGACAGGAAATAGGGGAGACCACCTCCATTCTTGAGGAAGTAGAGCGGCACTCTGACCATACCTAATACCTGGAGACAGATAAGAATGTAGAATAAGATTTCGTAAGTACATTTACACACATGTGAGATAACAGACAGAGTTTTAACCTCTAAACCATGGTCTGTGGCTGTAGCTACAGCTGCTCTCTCAAGCTCTTTCAGCTCTGACTCTGTCATCTTCTTGATGTAGAAGTGCGTGATGAGCCTAGGGCAGGATGGAGAAAGGCAAGAGGACACGTGATTGTCCACGCCCACAGGCACAGCCACGCCCACCTCCTCGTGGAGCTCTCTGCTAAGCCCCGCCTCCAGCGTCTCCTTAGACGGGTTCACCAATCTACAGATTATAAAATAAAACACAGCCTACATGAATAATGCTGGTTTATTTGTAAACAACTTAAAATTCATTTAAAGTTTATTTATTTTGTGCAGAAAGAGGAACTCACCCCCCTGGGAAACCCAGCAAGCCATCAAAACGCATCTGCATCTGAATGACAGTAATCTGAATTCAGGTTCAGGGCGTTTATTTACATATTATTTTTACCTTCCTGCTTTAGTATAGTGCACCTGTCGTAGTCGCACTCTTCACATAAAAGTAAAAAGACTTGCAGGTCACACTCTTCCTTACCAGTACTATGTGTTTGATTGGGATTTTCCCGAAGAGTTTGGCACTAGCGTCTCCGTACAGCATAATATGGCACGCATGCCTGTAGCCCTCCCTTGTCAACGCATCTTCTCTCGTGATCTGTTCCGCCATTACAGGACGAGCGATAAACAAAACAAATGAATGAATCAGTCAGTTGTATATCTAATTACGCGTATTGGTAAGTAAGAAATAGCACAGATACTATGTGCGTTGTTTATTACTGCAAGCAATAACGTGCCACTATAATCACCTGACGTTCACTATTTCAAAATAATAGTCCATTGAGAACGCAGCTCTAACTTTCTAACTATGGAAACAATAGTTACCAAAATAAACCATATAAACTCGATAGTTAACACAACAAAACTGTGCAAACTTTGTATTTACTACATCTGTCAAATAAAAATATTAAAATAAATACAAATCCTGAAACCTATTTAAAATGTTCGAGGTCCCAAATTAATTCATAATTGTTTTTGAAGAAGCAACAATAATTGTTTTAACGATAGTGTTTTGGCCAAAACTACTATGGCAATTTTTGGTTGGACACAATCATTTATTTTATATAGCCCTATATAACTGAGAACGATAGGCTTAAACAATTTTTTGTTTGTTTGTTTGTCTTTTTTGGGCTTTTTAGGCTTAAACTAATGTTTATTGGTAAAAATTTATAGTCTTATAGTTTATAACAATATTTCATAATATTTAAAAGTTATGCATATTAAGAATTCATTACGTAGTTTTATGAACTTTTCAGACAACGTACGTCTGTTGTCCTATAGATGGCAGTAGCAACTAAATTGTGCACCTGAAGATGTTAGCAGTCACTCAATAAAGAAAGAAAGAAAGAAAGAAAGAAACTTAAAACGTGTTCCTGTTGAAAGAAGAAGCCAGAGGTGAAAGACAAAGTGAATATAGATCCAGTGCTTCCCCTTCTCTTTTATGTCACTCCGAATCTATGCCACCTGTGCATAGCACTAGAAATAACCTCATATCTAAATTCAGCATGGCTTCAAAAGCAAAGCCGATTCCACGGTCATAACTATTAATTCCTCACGTATGCACTGACTCTAGTTTCATATTTCTCAATTAGTTTGCAAAGAACCATTGAACTGCTGTGGCCCTCACATAACATTGCGTATCAGACACGTCATTTCAAAATTAGCCTACTTTGTGACAACAACAACAAAACTAATCTAAAGTTATTCTTATTGTATTTACATTGAAATGTTTGTACATGTCCTATATTGTAAATCCTTGTAGTTAAACAGAAAATGATTACTGTAATGGTGTTTGATTCCTGTTCATAAAATGGTATTAGTGCATGCATACAAGTTTAAAAGTTCTAACCGCAAGAAACCTTCAGTAATTTATTTCATAAACAAACTACTAAATATCTAAGTGTTGTAGCAGCCTCGAGGGAATGTGTGTTGGACATCTCAAGGGTGTAAGACTACACTGCTTCCATGCCACACAACACTTGACAGGATTCTTCAGCAGCCTTATAGGAGCTTTGCAAGTTAAACCATGATGCTACTGCCATCTCTCTGACCTTGTGCATTGCAAGGTGATGACAGGAGGAAATATTCTGTTTCACAACCACTCCCTTCTTCTTTTTCAGAAAATATCATTTGTCTTCTCAACTCTTATGCCAGTTGGACACAGAACATGCAAGCAATTTTGTACATGTAAACATTTTTAAACAGCTAAAATATCAGGAAATAGCAACATTCATTTAGCATTAGTGAGCAGTGGTATAATGATAAATAAGCTACAGTTATCAGCTACAGATACACTAACTACAAGGTGAAGGATGAGAACTGTGGATAAATATGGCACTGTTTTGTGTGTGTGTGTGTGTGTGTGTGTGTGTGTGTGTGTCTGCATTCTCCAACAGTTGTTGCAGTGTTGGATAGGGCTAATGTGGGTTTTCTGAGTCAGCCGTGTGGATGTTTCCATCAATCCCTGGGTCTTTGAACTGTTAAGAGACATTTCACATAGCAATATCTATGAGAGACTGACTGAATTAACCCATATTCAATTCCCATTCCAATCTGTCAAGGTTCCCATTGTCCCATGGTAGGAGACAGTAAATGAATGTGGAGATGTGCAGGTGTATATAAGTGGGGCTGAGAATTTTAATTGCAGGTTATATGTACTATTTAAATAGTAATGATGGTAGTGTAAGACTATACTGGGAATGTTAAGAGACAATGAGACAGAGGGAGAGATAAAGCAAGGTTATGAGGGTGTGCACATGGTCACATACATCACAGCTCTTGTTTTGCTCATTTCAATCACTGTAAATGTACAGCAATTAAACGTGATAACCATGATTTTTTTTTTTTGGTAACACTTTATTTTAAAGTGTCCTTGTTACAAGTTACATGTACTTACTATTATAATAACAATAAATTATGCATAATTACATGCAACTAAACCCAACCCTAATCCTAACACTAACCTTATAATAAGTACATGTAGTTAATTAATATTACTCAGTACTTAAATGTATAATTACACTGTAACAAGGATACCTTAAAATAAAGTAACTTTTTTGCCCATAAATTAAATTAAATTAAATTATTAATTGGTGGAACAATTCTTCTCATTATTATTAGTAAATAATTATATTATGAATTAAAGAACTGTAGATTAATGAAAATGTAAATTAATACATTATTATTATAAAGAATTTAATTATTATTAAATTAATATCAATTATTTTTAATACAGTAATTAGAGGAAGATTGAATTGTTCCATCAGTTAATATAGTTCAGCCTCACTGTAGGCTGTTGGTCAAGCAACTTTGTACTTTAATATAGAATTCATCTGATTTGCAGCCACAGGTGTGTGTATATGCATGTTTTACAATGGCTTTAAATGTGGTTCATCCAATCAAATTTCAGAGCTGAATCTATCCGTTTTATAAAATGCAACTGAAGCTTTGAGCATCTGCGCCCATAGACTTGAATCAGGCATCTAAGATTGTTGAAGTCAGTGTTGACTCAAGGCCTTGTTAACTCTGTCCGTCCTCTCTGGGCTTAATCGTGTGGCAGGGGATTGCGCCAGAATGGCTGCGCTATTCTTGAGCCTGAGCGCTTTCTAAGTTTAAAATGTTTATGTGAGCTGCTGGCTATTGTTCTGGTGAAGGCGTCAGGGATTGTTATGGGGGATCTTAGGGGGAGAGATATAGTGCTGTCAAAATCCAGACTAAAATAGGCAGACAGCTGTGGGTGCTCATATCTAGGTTATGTGTTTGAGTGTGTGTGAGACTGATGGTGTAGCAATGGAGAACTAACACAATGCAGACGGGCCATGCGTTGGAGCCAGATGGGGGAGAATGGCAGTGGTTGTCTCCATCCAATGAGTCACTTGCTAAAAGACTGATTAGCTTACATTATTGGCGATATGTGGGGACGGGCTGGCTGGTTATCCTGAGATTAGGACATCTAGGGTTTCCCAAACTCTCCTTTTCTTCATTCTCGCTCTCAATCACACACACAGGTGCAGGGGGGTTGCTGTGTGCCAGGGTCTTACGCCACTGTCAGAGGCAGATCAGTGGGAAAAATGAATGTAGAGTCCTGAATTGTGGGCGAGTCGAACGCTGCTCAGCTGGGATCTGGTTCACATGTCTGCACCTGGTGGATAGATCACACACAGGATTTAGAAGACCAGGAGACACTGTATGTTTTGATTGGCAAGAGGAAAACATTTATTAAGAGGCAGTTTATGTGTATTTTTCTTGCCCCCGTTGGGTGTGGGTATACAGAATGCGACCACCCTCCTCCTCCTCTGACCTTTTAGCCTCTGTGTTAGAGCTTTGTGCCACTGGATGAGAGCTGATAATCTGTAACAACTGCTCACCATGTGTAGAACTTCAAACTCTGGTTCCTGGAAGCTTTGTTTAGGTGTGCCATGTCAGCCACTCTTTTATGGCAAATGACATTGTAATGAATTGTATAATGTTGGAGAGAAACTAACTATAAGCTACATCACTCTTTTTAAACACTGAACTGAGGAAATAAACAAACGTGTTCACCTAAATGGTCCTCTCACTCTGATGTTTAGCGTTAGAAAGTATGATTCATTCTAATGAACCAGTTCATCTTAAATGGTTCTATTTCTAATGTAGTGTTGGAAAGTCTGATTCATTCTAGTGAATTGGTTCATCTTAAATGGTTTTCTCTATGCTATGTAGTGCTGGAAAGTCTGAGTCATTCTAATGAATCGGTTCATCTTAAATTCTTCTCTCTGTCCTATGTGGCATTGGAAAGTCAGATTAATTTAAATGAATCACTTCATCTTAAACAGTTCTCTGTCCTAAAGTTGAAAACTGATTCATTCTAGTGAATCGATTTTTCTTAACCGGTTCTCTGTCCTACAGTTGGAAAGTTTGAGTCTTTCTAATGAATCGGTTCATCTTTAACAATTCTCTCCGTCCTATGTAGCAATGGAAAGTCCAATTTGTTCTTCCAAACAAACAAGATTAAAAAACGATTCACAGATTCCAATACTTTCAACATGTACTATTTTCTATTTATGTAAGATACGTATGATTGTGTTAAGATACATATAAATCAGTCTGTTCAATAGACACAATTCATTTAGAAGCCCTCATTGTTTTGGTGAAAGCTTTGATTAAATTATAAATTACATCACTGAATAGTTTTATTGCACCTTTAAGTAACTCCAGTATAGTTCTAGCTAATCATGTTTTCAAAAAAGTTTCCTCAACTCTGAAATTGCTGTATGAAGTAGCCTATTTAATTACATCATGCCAGACATCACTACAAACAAAAAAGATAAATAAATTAAATAATTTAAAATAGTAAAAAAATGAATAAATAAATAAACAAAAAATAAACAAAAAAAATAAAATATAAAAAATAGTGTGAAGTTATGAAAAATCACTTGTGGTACAGAGAATTTAACACCACTTTCAGTATAAACATGTACCAAACCTAAATGGTGACATCTGTGTACCTCTGACAGTATTTATAGGGTTGAGATAGTCTGGACGCTCTTTCAGTGTTTGATCACTGGCAGATCACTCTCAGTAATTTCTAAGGGAAACAAAACAGAGCACCGCCTCTTTAACCACAAACCCATGCCAGACAGCATGGCTATCTCTGCACGGAATGCCAGCTATTGCGAACAGGAGTTGTATTCTCTTCTATTTTCAGACTACATAGTGGGCTCTGGATTCTGCTAGAGGACACTTATCTCAGCTTTACCCCTCAAGGTCGACAGCTTCTGAGGCGCCTATTTGCTGAGGAGGATCTGATTGTATCAGCAACCGAGTATGAACGTTATGCAGATCTTGTGTTTTATACTGAACATAACACTATGTCTTTCAACTGGTCTGTCAAATAGGCTAAGGGACAGACAGATACCCTTCTAATACACACACGGAAATGGACTGCACCAAGTTGATACAAATACAAAAAATCTTTATCTCAGTAATTAGTTATAGGAAGCCCTCAGTTACCATCAAATACCATATTTCATCCTGTCATAACACAGTTTAAGCCTACCTTTAAAAATCCCCTGATAGTTCTTTGAATTGCCTGAGCTAACTGGCCCATGTTGTATTCAATCTGGTATGCAGTTAATGTGTATATTTAGCAAGTAATCATATTATAAATATAAATAAGCTATATATAAAAATGAGATATGCATATACAACTTATATGTATTATTCTAATAAAACCACAAATATAAATACTACATAGCCTACGTGTTTGGTTTGATACTTGTGCTATCCTTACCACAAGTAAACACGTTTTTTTCACGATCGTCAATTTAGCGATAATTGTGGTCAGAAATATTGTCTGAAAACGCCGTTGTGTGCACAAAATAACCCTTTTTCGCAGACCATCAATTTTCGGCACGACACCGGCCCCAGTCTCTTATAGGGGGTTAAAGTGTTAATTAGGGACAGACCCCTCCACAATTCGCACCCTAGATTTGCATTTTTATTATAATCACTTTTTTGCCAATTATAACATCACTTAAGTCTTTAAAGAAATAGAGAGGTTACGTATTTAACCTCTGGACAGCAGTGTATAAATCACAACCAACAACAATGTCGTTTTAAAAATAACCCCTTACAGTACGGTTCCGTCAAACCTGTTTGCCTTTTGTGAAGGCGCAGGGCCGGACCGCACGACCACACAACCAATGAGCAACTGAACACTCACGGACACATGGGGATATCTGATATATCTCCCCAACTCTGACCTTGAGGGAAACAATAAAAGAGGACCAGGCCACTTCTTTCGAGGCCAACCCGTTTAGACATTACTGAGGTTAGTATTCAAATGCATGTTTCCACAGCGCTGTCTGGATAGGGCGCCGCGCCGTGCCTTGCATGTGACGACACGTGTAATTTAAAGAATTCTTTTTTTTTTCTTTCAAAAATACTTACCAAGATTGTGGATTAGAGATGCTTTTTTTCCAGCACAGGCCTATGACAAACACAACAAAGTGGAGAAAACTTTCTTCTAACAAAGTTTCTACGACGTTACAGGTGTTTGAGCGCAGGTCCGGGACCAGAAGCTTTAATCATGTCCCGCTTTATGGAATTGAGGGATTTCGGAGATGCGGCCACGTTTCTGCGTAAAACCAACCTGGAACAACTCGCTGCGCAGTCCCATGCGTTTGATGGTACTGTCACACATCCTGTTTGTGTCCTGTGTGAAAACGAGATTTTTTTTGTTGGTGCACAAGCCTATCAAAATATTTAAAATAACTGATTTTAAATAATATCCGTTTGGGTTATACTTTGAAATGAGCATGTATTGTGCATGTAAACACTCCTAGAATAATGACATTTCCTAGATATTGTGACATAACACTATTTTTTTTACATGCAAAACAATGCAAAATACATTTATATTATATCCTACATAACGTAATAATAATAGTATTATTTTTCATTGGTGCAGCGTATGCATAAGAGGAAATCTACCATAGTATAATGTTATTAGTTACCTGGCAGTTCATTTCAGAAGTACCACATACTTCTGTGTGCAGGGAAGAAACGTGTTTGGATTCCAGATGAGAAAGAAGCCTACATTGAGGTGGAAATCAAAGATACAGATGGAGATAAAGTCATGGTGGAGACCAAAGATGGAATGGTCAGTGAATCTTCAATTGCCTTGGTTTGTTTCTTTGACAACATTGCAAAAAAAAAAAGATACTGATAGGTAAAGATAGATATTGTCTTACTTTAAGTATATCATTATTATAACAAGATACATTTATTTGAGAAGAAATTGCATAAGATTTGCTTTAAGAGAAAAATCTTGAATGTATCTTTCTTACCTCACTGGCAAGTTTTTTTTCTTCTTTTAAGCAAAAATCAAATAATATCTATTTATGTATGTTTAAAAAACAAACAAAACAAATAAAGAAAAATAAATTTAGGTATTTTTAAAGGTATTTTTGTTATAGAAAAAAAAATAGATTAAAGAAATTATATTTTATTGCATTGTACATCAAAAACAGTGCTGTGTATTATATTGTATTTAAGCAACTCATAGATATTTATATACTTAAGTGTGGAAAAAGTAGCATTTTCTCAGTTTTGCATTTTTTCATTCAAGTAACTACATTTGATCTGCAATGGCAATAGAAAACATATCACAAGGTGGTGATTAAATTCTTGAATCTAATACTGACAGATGTTAACGGTGAAAGAAGAAGACATTCAGCAGATGAATCCCCCAAAGTTTGACATGATTGAAGACATGGCCATGCTTACGCACCTCAACGAGGCCTCTGTTCTTTTCAACCTCAGCCGTCGCTACAGTTTCTGGATGATCTACGTGAGACCCCACATTATCATTTACTGCTAAACAGCTGTCTGTAACCAAAAGAGGTTTAAGAATAACTTCAGAGTCAAGTTATCTGTTTATGTAACATTCTTTATGACTTTTGGATAATTTCAGGGCTTCATGCGTGTGCTTTTGTCTGTCCGCAGACATATTCAGGGCTGTTTTGTGTGACAGTTAACCCGTATAAATGGCTTCCCGTCTATTCTCCTGAAGTGGTTGCAGCGTATAAGGGAAAGCGTCGCACAGATGTTCCACCTCACATCTATGCCATAGCAGACAATGCCTACAATGACATGCTAAAAAGTATGTTATGAAACACATTTCACTTTTGATCTCAATTTCCACATCTTATATGTTGCACGTATTTTGATTCTGAATAGCACTTACTGTAGGTCAGTACAGGACTGTAGGTTGTACTTTTAAAGTGATCTGAGCTGTTTTTTTCCCCTGTAGATCGTGAAAACCAGTCAATGCTTATCACGTAAGTGACCCTCCATTACATCTCTGTTCTACAACTATTAGGTCAAAATGATCTGAAGTCCTTCTTGCTCATTATTTAATCATGAAGCGGTATAAAAAAATGGGTTTTTACCATTTTGAAAAGTTTTCTTTTTTTCTTCTTTAATCTTCACTTCTTGGATTTAATATTGTTTCATGTATATTTCACATAAATTTTGTCCATGCCTAGCGGAGAATCCGGTGCTGGCAAAACTGTCAACACGAAACGTGTAATTCAGTATTTTGCCATTATAGCTGCCCTTGGCGATGCAGGGGGCAAAAAAGGAGTAAGGGCAGAAACTTCACTTCTGTCTTTTTGTCATCACCCATCCTTATCCTTTGTTTTTGTTCCTCTACATCTTGTTTTTGAGGATTTTTAATAATGTCTGAATGTTTATTTATTCCTTTTGGATTCACAGACATCCTTTTAACCGATAAGGAGTGCCCTCAGAGTTTTGATACCCTAGTTTTGTATTTCCGTTCCAGTATGTTTTTATAAACCCTTTTTTATACCACTCTTTACATTGCCCTTTTCCCTTTTTGCAATGTCTCTCATTATTGTCTCTTGTTTTTTAACATTATAAGCTACTTTTTCATTCTTTGTCTTTTTGAAAAAAAAAACCTGACTTCATCAGTTTTCCCCTCAATCATGCTGGATAATATTTCATTTTCATTTTCATTAGTTTGTTCTGTCCTACTCATAGATATCATTTTGGTGTTCGATCAAAAACTCAAACATTTTTTCAATATAAATAGGGTACATTAGAGGATCAGATCATTGAGGCCAACCCAGCTATGGAAGCGTTCGGAAATGCAAAAACCTTGAGGAATGACAACTCATCCCGCTTTGTGAGTGAACATCACACGAGGAGCACAACATCTCGCTTTCTTTCAGTATTGTTCTCCATTTCACTTTCTTCCCTCTCTTTAATACAGGGCAAATTCATACGAATCCATTTTGGTCCAACAGGGAAACTAGCATCTGCTGACATTGACATCTGTAAGCCAATCTGAAAAATATTACTGTGTCAATAGATTACATATATTGTTTTTCCTTAAAATCCTGTTCATTTTCACATCTTTTGTTTAGATCTTTTGGAAAAATCCAGAGTGATTTTTCAGCAAGCTGGAGAGAGAAGCTACCACATCTACTACCAGATCCTCTCACACAGGAAACCAGAACTCCAAGGTATTCAGAGGAAACACCTACAGCATGACTACTATTTAAGCTGAAGAACTAGCTTTATACGCCTACATGCCTGCAATATTCCATTCACAGTGCGTTGTGTGACTTAAAATCCTAACCTCTTCCATCTTCCATCACAGACATGCTACTGGTGTCCTCAAATCCCTATGACTACCACTTCTGCTCGCAGGGTGTTACGACTGTGGACCACCTGGATGATGGAGATGAGCTGCTTGCAACTGATGTAAGTACTGCTTATTTGATGGAGATCCCTTTAAAGAGATTCTTTGATACTAATTATTCCACTGAATAACCACTCACCTATAAAGAAACTTGCTTACCATCCTTTCTAGCATGCTATGGATACCCTTGGGTTCATCCCTGAGGAGAAGTATGGCTGTTACAAGATAGTCGGTGCTATCATGCACTTCGGTAACATGAAGTTCAAAGTGCGCCAGAGAGAGGAGCAAGCAGAGGCGGACGGCACTGAAAGTAAGAGGGATTCAGTCGTAAGCAATGTCAATGTTTTCGGTTTAGTGTCTTGGTTTTTCTAAGCGCTGTGATTTTGTTACCCAGGTGCGGACAAAGCCTCCTATCTCATGGGGATCAGCTCAGCTGACCTCATAAAGGGACTGCTTCACCCCAGAGTGAAAGTGGGCAATGAGTACATTGTCAGAGGACAGACAGTTGAACAGGTCAGTTTGGTCAGTAATGGTGAATTGGCTTCCCTGCTGTATAATTTCATCTAGCAGTGAGATTATTTGGGCTTTTGTGTCATGACAGGTGACCTATGCAGTTGGTGCTTTGGCCAAAGCCACATATGACCGCATGTTTAAATGGCTGGTGAGCAGAATTAATAAAACCCTGTACATGGCCCTCCCTCGTCAGTTCTTCATAGGAGTGCTGGACATAGCTGGCTTTGAGATCTTTGAAGTAAGTCAGTTGATTACTGTCAATCAAATTGTTTTGCATCACTCCTTACCACTCTCTGCACATCACATGTGGATCTTAAAGATACAAAATTAGGGCTGGGTAAAAATATTGATTTTCCCATTAATTGTGAACTTAATTTGATTGTCACAATTTTGATTCTTAAAATCTCAAGATTGATTTTTTTACCCTATGACACAGTGTCCTCTGCAACATTTTTCAGAAATTCACGAAAAAATGACTCATAAACTGGTCCTTGCTAGTGAACCAAAAATATGCATTGCGAACAGTGTAGTCCAATTAACGAACAAATGACTTGAGTCAGACCTTTTAATGAATCATTTAAAAACACTCATGAACTCAGTCTGACAAATCATTTACTGAATGTGCTTTGAATTCATGGTTTCTGAATCAACAAGAAGTTATTATTGCAACTGAAGTACATAGTTTGGGCCCTGTTATTAATTTACCAAAATAGCTTTGGAATGTACCAAGTTGTAATGCTTCCTGTGTAATTTACAGCAATAGCCGAAAGAAAATTTCTCTTATGTAAGCAAAATGGACATTGCAACTCATATATACCTAAATGAACTGAAATCAAATTGAATCAAAGTCTGACTGAATTGAGAATTTAATCAAATTTGAATCAGGAAATGTGTATTAATACCCAACCCTATACATTATTCAGTACTCATCGTACCTTAAACTCTTTCTCTTCTTTTTTCCTGAACAGTTAAACAACTTTGAGCAAATGTGCATCAACTACACAAATGAGAAACTGCAACAGTTTTTCAACCATCACATGTTCATCCTAGAGCAGGAGGAATACAAGACAGAGGGCATAGAGTGGACATTCATAGACTTCGGATTAGACCTGCAGGCCTGCATTGATCTCATTGAGAAGGTTGATATAGAATTACATATAATTCTGTGGAAGCATTTATTTGTCTGTATAAGATAAGTACACTAAGCAACTCTAGCTGTTATATCCCTCTTGCATTATTTGCAGCCGTTGGGTATACTGTCTATTCTGGAGGAGGAGTGCATGTTCCCTAAAGCCACAGAGAGCAGCTTCAAAGCTAAACTCTATGATAATCACCTTGGCAAATCTCCAAACTTCCTCAAACCAAGGCCAGACAAAAAACGCAAATATGAGACTCACTTTGAGCTGGTGCACTACGCTGGAGTGGTGAGTGGAAATAACTTCATATTTACACACATATTTCAAAGCTATTTTTACCATAGCATACAATAGAGTCTTTATAAGTCACATAACTGGAGCCAGTGGAATTTGTTAAGCAATTTACAGTATGCATTGCCGCCATAGAATGGCACCATTTAAGTAACAGGGATAGTCTGGAGCAAGCTGAGGCTGAGTGCGTTGCTCAGTGATACAATGGTGATGGCTCAAGCCTTGATCACTATAATTCACTTAAAATATAATATCAATTCACATACATGTATGTTGTCAGGTGCCATACAACATCAATGGATGGCTCGACAAAAACAGAGATCCTCTGAATGAAACAGTGGTGGGAATCTTCCAAAGGTCATCCAACAAGTTAATGGCAAGCCTCTTCGAGAACTTCATCAGCTTAGATTCAGGTGCGTATTATTACAACTGATGATTCAAGAGCTGATTCCAATGGACCTGATTGTACTAAGGTGTTTAACATGTATACTTACAGAAGCAAAGCCAGGGAGTAAAGAGAAGAGGAAGAAAGGAGCATCATTTCAAACAGTGTCCCAGCTGCATAAGGTGGGCCAAATGATGTTATATCTAAATGCACCAGAAAAGCCACTTTTCACTTCTTTAAATATTTGCAAAAACTGCAAAACTATATAGATATAGGAAATGGTGTTGGAGAGTGAGCCAGTTAAGACTTGCAGTGATGTTTAGGTAATCTGACCCATGAACATCACTTTAAGTCTGTGCTGGCTCAGCTTTCACCAGCTACAGATTGAAAGATGCAGGTAAGATTTGACACAGTAGTTAGCAGCACTAGTGTAGAAACCGTAAACTGAACATGTTGTAATATGGGCTGTGTGTTGAATGATCTTTCCTTCTCTATCACTCTAGGAGAATCTAAACAAGTTGATGACTAATTTGAGAAGCACTCAACCTCATTTTGTGCGATGCATTATCCCCAATGAGACAAAGAACCCAGGTACAAAAAAAATATCAGTGTAGAGGGTAATACCATTTGTTGTACAAAAAGATCTCTATAAACCTACCGTAAGCACACCATCAGTCTTTGGTTTTTGTGTCTGATAGGGATGATGGAGCCATTTCTGGTTTTGCACCAGCTTCGCTGCAATGGAGTCCTGGAAGGGATCCGCATTTGCAGGAAGGGTTTTCCCAACCGCATTCTCTATGCAGAGTTCAAACAGCGGTTAGTTTTTCGTCATGGTCACATATGTAATTTCATTAGCACACATGGAACTGGATAATGCTGGAATGACAGGAAGAGAATTAAACTTATTTGTACCTATCTTTGATTTTCACTTCATTTGTTTTCTACCAAAGTCCCTTTTAAGGAAACTGTTCATTTGGCGGCCATATTTGCAACGCCTCCAGGCAGCTATTTTGGGCATCCAAGACACAGTCCTATGCAAATAAATAAGAGAATCCTGAAATCTGGGAGGACTATTCCCCATATTGCACGTTGCAGTTTCTCCTATTCATAAGTAATAGGAGTGAACTGTCTTTGTATATCTATAATCTTTGATTCTACTACAATTCAAACTCAACGCGCAGTTCTGCATCTTGTTTACTAGCTTAATGAAAATGTAGCAATTTAAAAGTCAATTCTGAATGGCACATAACCCTAATATGAAGATGAATAAAGATGATATTAAACCTTCATGATTTACCAGCTACCGTATACTGAACCCTTTGGCCATCCCAGAGGACACATATGTGGACAGCAGAAAAGCTGTAGAAAAGTTGCTTGGGTCTCTGGATATCGACCACACACAGTACAAGTTTGGCCACAGCAAGGTTGATGAATTTGTCCTCTCTTCCAACTCACTATTTTCAGTCCCTCAAAACTCATCCTAAGCTACACTGACCTGTGAATCTGTGCTCCTTCAGGTTTTCTTTAAGGCGGGACTTCTTGGCCAGCTGGAGGACATGAGGGATGAACGTCTGTCTGAGATCCTTACCTTGCTACAGGCCTTCTGCAGGGGCAAACTCATGCGAATGGAGCGCAGGAGGATGATGAAAGAGAAGTATGTGCTGTTTGGATGCCCAAAACCATGATAATAGTCATAAAGTGTCTAAATAACCAAATGCAAATAGTTGCTATTACTCACTAACTAAAGAAAGTATCAGATTGCAGATCTCGCTCGCCTGAGCCCGTTGTAAGCACTGCGATAAACTGTTGAGAGTGTGCTCAGGCCTGTGAGCCTGCAAATCTATGGGAGGAATGTCCAAAGTGCATGCAGACTATGTTGTGGCGTGTGTCCGGCGTGTGTCCGTATGTTTTGTACGTGTGTGTGTGCGGTTGCTACAGAAAAAGTCGGTTAAACCCCCTCCACCCCAAATGGCATTCACAAAAGCAGGTGTGGAGGTGGGTCATATATCCCGCAAACAGCACACATACCAGTTGTTGACGGTTCCTTACCAGAGTACCCCCTCCCGTCTTTATTATAAATAACCCTCTTTTGTCCAGAATGGATATGGCTGGGAGCAGGCTGAAAATAGCTGAAATGCCATCCCAGGTGACAGGGGATTAAGTCCTCTTGTTTCTTCAAATGGGTTCAGCTTTAGATAATCAACAACCTCTGCCTGACCTTTGACTGTCCCTGATTGTGTCGCTGCTTCAGCAATGCGGAATTGATTTACTCTTTAGGCATGTTCAGTATCACAGTGGGATTACTGATATAGAACACACGAAACAATGGCGTGTGGCAG